>JAPMNZ010924429.1:0-16945 GCA_029875035.1 Pomatoschistus microps
ACTTTGGTGCAAATTAGTTGAAAGATCCATTTTCTGCCTAAAACCGTCTGTGAGGCGCCATCTGCAGGCGACCTGTGTTACTATATTTGAATTTTGAATCTGGCGCCAACACTGGCACAGAAGTTGGACCTGACGTCAGCAAGTTGGACCTGACGTCAGCAGCCCCCCGCCCTGAGCTATATAAACGGCCCGGTCTCGGTCACGCCCCCGCCTGTCCCCTTAGTCCTCCCGGCTACGCCCATTTGGAGGAAGATTTGTGACAGGAAATGTGAGTGACGTAAGCCTCGAGGAGCGGGGTTGAGAACCACTTTAAACATGCAAAGAAGAGGTTTATGAGTCAGATTATTAGATTATAACTACAGAATCAAATGATAATGTGTTAACAACATATTTTTCATAATACAACCTGAATACAACCTCGTCTCTTGTTCTCCAGGGGAATCACTTGAGCTTTGTGTTGGTGGAATATATGAAGAATTATTATTATTGACTAATTTGGATCCAAACAACATATCTTTAATAACAGGCCTATTTGATATACGATATCGTATTAATATTAATGGTGCCAGCTGGGACATAGAACAGTTTACAACTAAATGGTCAGCCAAATCCACAAGGAAATTCAGAAAAGGAATTCTGATATCTGCAAAAGACTTCGATCAGCACATTTCACCTAATCATACATGAGTAAAACTGTTTTGTTTTTTAATACAAAAAAGTCATGTATTATTCTGCTTTCACAATCATGTGTCACCGGTGTTGCTATTTCACATAAGATGTTCATAAAATATCTTCATGTTTGTGGTTGTAACGAGGCAACGGTCGAGCATAGCAACGGTTTGTGTTGCTATGGTCAGAGATATTAACAAAGATTATTATGAAAAATGATGGAAGCAAAAAATAAAAAGTTGAAAACACGTTGGTATCTCGTGTGAACAGTGTCTCCTGTGTCACTGGTACCCTGCTGTGTGCACTAGTGTGGTTAATGGAGCAAATGGTGAGACGTGAAGTCAAGCGATGGGAGAAATGGGGTCACTTTGTATCATAACCTTTAACTTTGTAACTGGTCTTATGCAAAGTATTCTCTTGTGATTCACCTATTATAATAATTGACAATCTTTACGGAAGCTGATCTTGTGTCTGCTTAGCCTCGGGGTAAAAGCTGTTTTATGGAGGGGAAGAGGATTGTGGATGTGTTTGTGTTCATATGGTCTCCTTGTTCATGGACCAGACAATTCTACAGAACACCAAAGTTTCTTCATTTTCTTGATCAATGCTGATTGCTCTGTATCGTTCTGTCCATTCCCGTGTGTGAATGTATGTCTATTTTAATTGTTGCCATGGAAACAGAGTGCTGCCTGAGTTCAGAATGGAGCATCACTCTCTCTCTGTATGTCCTGGATTAACGCTGCTCAAAGATTTCATGTCACAGAAATCCTTTAAATACATATTTTTTTCACATTTGTGCCAATCAGGACAAAATATTTTGAAAACATTATATTTTTCTCTATCATTGATAGAGAAAAATATGTTTTCAGTTTAATCTGCTGCCAGCTCTTTACTCTCAGTTTACAACAACATTATTAATGTAAAGTTAGTTTTAGTTTACAGATATTTCACATCTGAATTCTGTATAAATAACAGTAACGAGACAGCCGGTTGCCAGCTCTCTTCACAGAAGTCTGACTTTTGACACCATAGTTACCAGGAACAATTATTCAGCTGCTCTCCACCACAATCTTCAGCTGTAGGTTTATGGAATGTTGTGATATCACATGAACATAACCAATAGGAATTGAGTATAGAGGAGTTTGCTTGCAGAAACCTGGTTTCGGGTTAAAATAAGTAGAAATGAAACAGGTTTCTTTCAGTCTCTGCTGCTGTCAGACCTTCAATTCTACGCTTTAAATTATGGGGTTTACATGCTTTACTTTATCCTGTTTTTACCCCAGTCCCCATGTCTGTTTTTCTATATCCAGGATCACACAAAACTGGATGGATTGAGCTGAAATTTGGTGTGTTGATAGGATGGGATGGTAAGACATTTACAGACTAACCAGAGGGTTGACTGGGTATGTGCTCAGAGTCCATGTTATAGTTTATATTGCAGTAAAGTGTAACCTTTTTCAGTTTATGTTTATCCCAGATGCATGTGCAATAGGTATGAAAGTAATGAGTGAGTGATTAGATGGAGATGGCTGATACTTACTGACTTACTTACTTACTAGCTTGACCCATTGTACATTTGGGTAATTCTCTATTTACCTGGTTATGAACAGGCTCTCCCATGGCTATATCTGCACTAAAGCTCTTTTCCTACAGAGTTCACACCTACACAAAATATATGCTTTTAAACTCAGGAGGACATGCTCCCACGCACTCTTCACACAAGCTTTCATCCCTGTCTAGTGATGGTCAGCAGGAAGTGTCTGAAGCCTATGATATTACTCCAATCACCTTCACTATCACTTATATAATCACTTTGATGGTCCAGTTTCTTGGTGTCACTTTTATCATGTCAGACTGTTTGTTGGTGAGTCGTTGCTGGCATGCAATACAATACAATTTACAATTTTTTACTTGTATAGCCCTAAATCACAACAGTAGTCATCTCAGAGGACTTAACAAAACCATTGAAATCACCAACAAGATCAGAGAATGAACAGTTGAAGGAGCTATACCCGTTTCTGCAAGGTTTGAATGTTTAGCACCGCCCCCCAACTCGCTCACAGGCTTCTCATTTCCCCTGAGAAATGAGAAGGTTTATTTGCGATCTGATACATATTCTAACATTCGCATTAGCACAACTTCTTGTAAGCTGTACAACAATCACTGATTAAATGGTACAACATATGTATCTGAAAGATTACCGCTAGTTTCACGTCCGAGCATAGATAGTCTGAGACAGTCCTGCACCCACAGGTCTCTCCTATTGCTTGCTTGCAGTCACGTGACGCACAAACTTCCGGTTGACGAAGTGGTGGTCCTGCCAGCAAAAGTTGCTGCTGATAAGCGAGGAAAATGGGACTCTTCAGAGTCTTTCTTTGCTTTTTTGGATATGTCATAACACTTTTTAACAATATGCACAGGGCAGTGTTTTTCCACTACATGTTTTGGTAATATCAAGGTTGAAGCTACTGGCACCGCGGCAAATGCTAACAATGCTAATATGCTATTAATGCTAATATGTCTCCATTCCTCCGCTGTATAATGTCACTTATACAGCGGAAGGAAAGGACAGCTGTGTGCTGCGTACTTTGCGCTTTGGGTGACCTTGGTCTTAAAACAACACATGCAAAAGGCATATTCAACACGCTGCTCTAGTGAACAACTAGCTCGGCAGACCACCACTTCGTGATACGCATACGTAATGAGGCGAATTGCAAGCAAGCAATTGACTAAGTCTCTCCAGAGGATACGATGTAAGCTAGCTATGTTAGCTATCTTACATACGGGCTTGATTTCTTTTTTTTTAAATATTTTTTTTTGCTTAGTTCCCTCTTCTCTTCCTCACTGTTTTGTTGTTTGGACTGTTTATCTGTGTATGCAGTTACAGCAAGAGGAGTTATAGCCAATTCTGCAAACATGCTACTGTGTTTAGCAGCGCTGTAGAGGCTCTACTCAGCACTTTCCCCGGCCTGAATTCATACACAAGCTGAATCAATGAGCTCAAGTTTTCAATTAAATTACGGATTATATTACAACTTGTATGTTGTAATAAGCATTTTTATGAACTCATTAAAAACAGGTATAGCTTCTTTAAGACACAAAAAGACTATAGAACACATGTTGATAAATGTCCATACATGTTGTAGAAAGTTAAAGTGTCCTGGATC
Source organism: Pomatoschistus microps (assembly GCA_029875035.1). Classification (NCBI taxonomy): domain Eukaryota; kingdom Metazoa; phylum Chordata; class Actinopteri; order Gobiiformes; family Gobiidae; genus Pomatoschistus; species Pomatoschistus microps. Next base: position 3,837 of record JAPMNZ010924429.1, read on the forward strand.
ATCACCACATCCTCCTGCATCGGCAAGGAAAAACTCACAAAAACCCAGTGAGGAAAAAAGTGAGAAAGCTAGGGGAAACCCACATATTAAGAGAGCGGTCCGCTCCACACAAACGGCGGGCTATAGATCTAGGACCTAAGCTACAGAACGTGGACCAGGGCCACACAGCGGCCGCAGATTGTGGACAGGTCCGGTGCAGGACTGAAGCAGCTCCCAGGCGGGTCAGGCAGGGCAGTCCGCAGGTGTAGATGAAAGAGGCATACAGCTGACAGTCATTACGTTCTGTTGTAATTTCCTCATTTAAAGCGAGATTCTACTTCCTCAATTTATTGTACTTTTCCTTTGGTGAATCTTTACTTTGGTTCACGTGAATTATTGCTTTATGTAGGATTGTACTTTAAAGGTATAAAGGAGGATTTCCTACTTCCGGGTGGATCATCAACACTATTAGTCCTCCTAATTGTCAATCATTCTGGTGATACGTGCTTGTCAAACAAGACCAAAGACTTTTTTCAAAAAGTGGAGAGGGCGGTTCTTTCCTAAAATGTTGGTAAATGTAAACACAGTTAAAGGTAAATAGTTAAGATTGTTCCACAAGTTGTGTGCACCGTTCATATGTGCCAAGTGTTACCTCCACAGTGGCTCTACATTAAGCTTTTTAGTTTTACCCTAATTTTTCATTCTCTATCCTTTGCAAATCAAAAAAATATCATAAATTTTCCCCCATACAAACTTCTCAACTTGTCTTTTTCATTGTGTCCAGGTACTACTCCTCCATCACCCCACCATGCCTGTTTGTGGCAGTCACGGCCCGTTACCCTGCGAGAGAGAGAAGAATGGGTTCCAAAGTTTGGATTGGTCGTCCGTCCAGGAACATCCTCCACGGCGACTCTGGGCCCAGCGCTGCTCCCGTACCCTGCTCCATCTCTCTCTGCTGTTGCTGCTGTTGTTGCAGCTCCCTACTGCCTGCTCCTCTCGCAGAGAGAAGGGTGGAGGAGGAGGCGGTGCCCAGTACATCCCTATACCCCAGCCTCCACCACACCACATGGCTCTGCCCAACATCCTAAGTGGCCTCAGCATTGCTGTTGTGCTTGTGGGCAATTCCAGTGAGGTGGCGCTGGCCGGGGCTCGGGAGAAGGAGGATTTCCTCCACCTGGCTCCTAATGTGGAGGTGCTCACCATGAATGAAACAGACCCTAAAAGCATCATTAAAAGCATCTGTGACCTGATGACAGAACACTGGCTGCAGGGAGTGGTATTTGGAGACGACACAGACCAAGAAGCCATCGCACAGATTTTGGACTTTATCTCTGCCCAGACGCATATTCCCATCCTCGGGGTCCGCGGAGGTTCCTCTATGATCATGGCTGCAAAGGTAGGCTCATCATTCTTTCTAAAGCTCAGCATCGTTCAAATTTACACCTCACTTCTCACAATATTTGTCCCTACGGTGTTTAAACTGTGAGTAGTTTCTCCGGCATTAACTGTAAGGCTTCGGTCTGGTAATTTTTTTTCAACTGTTTTATGGCATTTACAATTTTCCTTAATCATGCCTCGATATGATCTGAATGATTTACTTTACTTTCTACAAAATCAGAAGTTTAAAATTATATGAAATGATATGTCACACAGTGTATGCAAACTTTACACTGTAGAGGTTTAGTTTTGTAGAGAATTTTCGCTTTAGCGTCATCCATTTTGAGTGCACTGACAGACAGTGTAAAAGGGTGTTCTGATGCCAAGGGCAGGATCAGCTGGCGATTGTAGAATTCAGAGCTTAGTTGCTGGCTGTTCACAAGGCCTTGTCTAATGGGATAAAACAATCTGCTGTTGCTTTATCAGTGTCGCGCTGTGACGTGAGCCTGGGCTCCTTTCCACAAAAGCATCTTGATGATTGAAAGTTTTCACAGAAAGTGCATGTGATTGCTGCATAAAGTCTGCATGTGAGTGAATAGCAATGATCTGTTAGTTCCCTGAGTGAGTCCTTTGTGAGCAGTTTGTCTGACACGCTGGTGTTAACAGGTTGTGGGCCCTGTGCAGACAGAAGTCGATCTGACAGAGAGGGGCCAGCGGCCATCACTGTTGCTCTTCTCTCTGTTCTGTCTCATCAAAGCACTATAGCAATAGCGGTCAAAAGACCTCCTCCACCTAAGCCAACTATAGACTGTTTTAGTGCACTTCAAATGCTGCAGATTTGATTCCTGTTTAATTCCTGTCACATGTACCTTTAGTAAAAACGCAAACACTATTGATGATTTTACTGATCTTTAGCCAAAGCCAATATGAAATATTAGAGAGGGCTACTGTTATTCGTCGGTTTCATATTATTAATTTTTTGCCAAAATGATTAGCATTTATGACTCTGAAGACATGCAGAAATCTTGGCACATGGGGGGTCTGACGTGACCGGTTTGGCGAAAAATTATATGAACGTTTCAAGATTGTCCGACGAACGGCAACTTTATATCGCCCCCTGGAAATCTGAAATTTGCAAAGCCTCTGGGAGCCAAACACGCATATATCAGTGAAAGGTCGCTTTGAGACAAGCCTAAAACTCGGAGCCTTGCTCTGGGACCAACAGGAAGTCTGCCATGATCTGAAGTTTCGCCACCAATTTGACTTATCATTTCCTCATACAGACTTCCACCATGTCATTTCCCAATCTGGACGGAATAAAGTTATATAATCCCTTGAAAAAAAGTTAGAAATTCTTCAGCTTTTTTGTCCCACGCCATGGCGAATAACACCTTTGTTTTGGCGGAGCCTTCAGGGCCACAGGCTCAGACCTACAGAGCTCAAACTCACATCACTAATATTAGGTTATGGCCTGAACTTGATGACACTAAAATCATATGCCTAATATGAACTCTATAGCGCCACCTGTCGCAAAATAATAGGGCACTAGTGCTCAGATCGACCCAAAATTCCTTGAGTGTTATGTCTGAACCGAGACGAGCAAAGTTGTCCCACACCTGTCCCACACCTGACCACTGGAGGCGCCCAAATTCTTTGAATGAGCTTTTTGATCACAATGTTTGTCCGATGTAGCTAGAAATAAATTTACAGACCCTCCTTCAAACAGTGTTTTTGAATTCTATCTAGTCCCAAGTTTTTAATCGCACAGACTTAATTTCTCCCTCTGGACAGATTGAAGTTTTATAATCATTGACAAAAAGTTAGAATGTCATACAGGAAGCAGTTAATTTCACATGGTTTCATAACCTTAGGGCCACAATACCTAACCTGATCACCGGTGGCGCACTCGTTGCTGAATAAAGCACATTCTGAAATTACTGAAGTTTTGTCCCTACTGATAGTATAGTGGTTAAATTCTGCACTGTGACTCACACAGCTGGGGTATGATTCCGGGACAGCCACTTTTTGTTAGGATTAGTTAGCAAGAGATTGTTTTATGCTTTCAATCACATTATTACTGTTTGATTACTGTGATAAGCATGATAGTGTGAAAATACACACTCAATATGAATACGAGCAAAATGTTACACAACGCAGAGGGTGCATGTCCCTCTGTTGACCACTAAGGCTGCACTGAATCCTTTAAATTAGCTTTTTTGTATTTAATCCTGGTTTGATCAGGCAGCGAATTCATCAGCAAGTACACCGTAGATGAAACTGGTGCTCGAGAGGCAGTCGTGAGAGTGGCGAGGGCTTTCATCACCACTTTATACTTGTGCTCATAGGAAGTATAGTAACTCTTGTTAAATGATGTATATTAGAATCTCTTTGCCTCACAACACCTTTGACTTTCACCTGTATATGTATACCCTGATGACCTGCAAGCCATGAGTCCATAAAGATCCAGGTATAAATCTTACACGGTTCCCCTTCCTCATGATGGCATTATGTGTACAATTTATGTTTGTATTTTATTGCCGGGTTAGACGCAATGACGTGGGAGGAGGTGAGAGTGAAGCATGGGGGCGGTTCACTGCAGTGTGTGCATGTGTGCGTGTATGTGTTGGACGACAGTATTGTTCATTAAGTCACATGGTCTGCTCTTGTGGCAGAGGTTTAAATGGATTTCCCCGACCACAGCCCAGAGCCGACCTTTCCTGAGAGACCCCTGCTGCCTGCACCACAACCCACCAGAGCCAGCCTGTGGTCTCAAAACGGATTTGTGTCTGCTTAATGGGCTGGGACAATAGAGTGGCGAGAATACGATAGAGCCGGATAACTAGCAAGACGAAAGGGACAGAGCTTTCTAAAAATGCAGGAGCTTTCCATTTATTGTACTCAAAAAAGGGGAGGTAATATATCCATGGCCACAGGCGACCACTGCTCTCAGTGCCGAGGCCTGTTCCAGTAAGAGCACTGGAGATAATAGAAACAGTGAAAAGTAAAATACTAAACTGTGCAACATAAGAATTGTGTATTTGTAATGTAATTGTATGAAAATCACATATAGATCCTGAAACATTTGTCCTGAGTTTTGTGATAATTGACTGTCGACACAGCATTTCGTGTTGGCTCGAGTTGGGCGGACTCTGGCTGTATTCTTTAAATGATTTGAAAAATGATTGATTCAATTATCATCTTTTTTAATCTCAATTAGAGGAATATAATCAGCTTGGAGTAAAATAATACAACCAGGTTTCTCACTTGTGGTGATTGAGTCAAATATTGTATTTGGCATTTGGGTAAAAGTTTCTCTCTCTGGGCCTCAGGACCAATGTCTGTTTTGCTGGAGAAAGTTTCTGCCACCCGGGTTTTGAGGTCTGTAAGGCAGTTAAAAAGAGCATCCATTATAGAGCTGCGTATCCTCAGCATAACAATGTCTGCTCATGACACCGCCAAGGGGAAGCATGCACAAAACCGTACCCTGGGGCACACCACCAGAGGAACAAGTATCCAGACTTACCATGAATATCCTGTCTGTTAAATAGGAAGTGACCCATTTGAGGGAAGTGTTTCAAATTTAATCTAACATTTCAACACTTTCAGAGAGCAGTCTTTGTGCAGTCGTTCACATTAAAACCACACTATTGTTTGTTTAGTAATATAAAAACCAAAAAAAGATGGATTTATGTAGCATTTTTTTCAAGATTTTAAAGTCGTACAGTTATTATATGTTGTATTGTAATTGCAAACCAATTATGATTTTGAAATGAAAGCAGTAAAGGCTGGTGTTATGGATATGGTTGCCTGAGGAGATAGAGACTGAAATGGTGTCTTGGTTCCTTAAGACTAAAAATCATTCACACATGCCTGAATCACTAAAAACAACTTTCATAGTTGTTTTTATTTAACAAAGTTGAATAAAAATAAATGTTCCAATGGGAGAATGGATCATGGCAAAGTAACAGGCAACTGTGTCAATGGATGAGTGAGTGCACAGCAGTGTGATGAAGGAAGAGGACATAAGGGCTTGACTGAAGTAAAAATCACAGTGACGTATTTGAGAGTAGCTACTACTGATGATGGATATTCTGTGAAAAAGCACATCCTCTTTGCACAGGAAATCACACCCAAGTATGGGGAAGGAAGGAGAAGAGTGAGCTGGATAGAGTACAGCTGTAACCACATGAATAAAAAATGTCAGATGGAAGTGGGAAATAAAATCTTTTCACAGATCTGTTTGTGTGTGGAGGGGTACCGCACCAATAGAGTTGAGTTTGTGCGTCATCCATGGAAGTTGGTGTAAAACGTGGCAGTGTTTTAGATCTTTTATATATTCAGGCGTATTTATCACAGTATGTATTAAACATCATCGCAGCCATTGGCTCGATGAATGTTAAACGCTGTCTTTGAGAAGGCCACAATTAGCTTTATCTAATGTTAATCTCTGGCTAATGCTTACATTATCAAGACATGGACAGCTATTTTGCTCTGTATGTCTAGAAGGTATATCTTTGTTGTGGTACAAATAGCTATAGTTGTCGCTGATCACCCAAGGGCCACTACACAATATGAGCAGTGAGCTAATCCAGGAGCGGAGGTTGCCACTGCTGCAGATTAGGACAGAGATAGCATCCTCTAGTGAGAGGGGCTTAATTGTGAGATTGCCAGCAATTAATGAAAAAGGAGAAGGAAGCCAGCTCTGATGACCTGAGGGAAATTATAGTGTGAACAACATGTGATACATGTGATACATAATGCTAACATCCGCCCACACACATACTCATAGACTAAATACACAAAAGGGACAATCAATTTGAAAATGTATCAAAATGTTCCTAACTTTCTCCATAAAAATGTTTGTCCTATGGTCGTAACATGTAGGTAATGACTGAAATGAACGAGATCTTGACATGACGGAAGGGACTATGTCTGTCAGCCAGCCTGGGAATGCCTCAGGATTCCCCCTGTCGAGCTTGTTATTTTTTTATTTATTTGTTGGGGACAATGTTGTCATACATAGTTACATTATGAAAGATGCAGCTGATGCGACACATACAGAGTGTATAGCTAATGCTAATTTTCAACTACTGTCCCTGGTTGGGAAGTCTGGATGTCTCTGCCATTGATGTATTACTTTTTTTCTTTCGAAATCTCTATTTTTCTATAAAAATAGATGAGCTCAGGGCGAGCAGGAGGCACTGGTATCAAGCAGGAGGTCTTCTAGAGCTGCGGTACAGACCTCAGCTTGAGGCACAGGTTGATCATGTGTTCCATAACTCTAAACAATATAAAGTTATAAAACTGAACTATAGGTCTTACATGTAGTCACAAAAGGGTGTAACAAAAGTTGTAATAAGAATTTAGCTCGTACCATCAAAGTTAATATAGTCCATCACACTTGGCATTGATGTCCTCACCATATGAATAGGCTGTCAGTGTACATAGGTTTAGGACCCAGAGGAGAGAGTGCAGATGCAGTGTGTAGGCCTCTTTGCTTTGCCATAGAGTAAATCCAATATTTTATTGTTTCTTGTTACAAACTCTGTGAAGGTGGGAAGAGTATAGATGAAGGAGGCGTGTGGTTAAAATCCTGGGTAAATGCACAGCGCCTAGGGATCATAGGGAGCAGACAGTTACAAGCACAATCAGGATGAGATGATGGAGTAACAAATTTGAGATGATGGAGGCAAATTTCTTTGGGCAGGTAAAATGGCTTCATGCTAGTGGCTGAGAACTCAATTTCTTTGTTACATATCTGCTTCACTCAGTGTACAGTGTTCCAATTTGCACCATTGTTAATTAACCAAAAACAGCCAGCCTTACTGCTTTCCTTTTTTCTGTTGGCTTGAATGAAACAAAAATTGTCCAGAGCAAAAGCCTGTTATCCTTGTTGAACTAAATATCCATATAGATTTGGAGGTTTGCCGTCTCTATACTTGTTGGAGAGAGGGTGCATGTTTTTCTGACGTGAGCGCTGGTCTGGAGCCTCCTTCTTTTCCCAGCATCTTTGGATGCACGAGCAACTGGTCCTTGCTGTAGAAAATGGGGAAGAATAATTCCCCTGCACAGGTGTAAGTAATGCACGTAAGAAAATACAGTTTCTTGTCCTCTCTAATGTGCATGTGCACAGGTCGGTCGTTACAGCTGGCTGCAGTAGCAGAGCAGCCCTCTAGTCAGCGCTGAGTGATCAAAACACACACATATTCGTCTCGGTCAATTCAAAATGATCGTTTTCAGCATGAGGGGGTAATCAATCATTTGTGATCAGAAATGGAAACAATGAAATTAGAAAATGTATTTTGATTAATAATTATATTATTCTAGAAGTGATAAATGTTATATGTCAGTCCATAAAGTAAGCCAGTGCAATTGAATGCTTTTGTTGCAAATTTTTTATACAAAATTTGAGAGGGACTAGATTGATCAAGAGAAAGGTCTTTCTTAGCCTTCTATGCATCAATGATGCATTTGAATTAGAGATATAGAGTTATTTTAGTAGCTTGATACTAAAACTCTTTGTCAAAAACTTCAGACCTACTATCCAGAGGTTTAAGCTGCAAGTTGTCATGGCCGAGAATGGCCATACCTTTAAGAGAGAAAGCATGTCCTCTCTCCTTTACTGATCAAAAGATAGAACAAAAGGAAAAACATACATGCATATGATAGTAGTCTGTTTTGAGCTTCTTAGATGGATGTTTTAGTGGTTTACAAGTTAGGTACCCTAGCTTTAAGGATTGGAATAACAAACCTGAACTGAGATTGTGTACACATTTTCAAAGTAATTCTTTTATGAGGTCGGCCCCAGAGGGCAATTCTGCACAAGTGTATTACTTTGAATCTGCATACGTCGAGTGAGACTGCTGCCCTTCAGTGCAGGTCTACCAAGTTACTGATTAACAACTACCAGGCACATTGAGTACATTTTGCCTTTTAAATACATTTTCACAAAAGGTGGTTTGATTGCAAAGCTAGTGGTAAAAGGAGGATTGTGAACTGTATAAGCACTTTTGACCTGGAGACAACTGTAGGTTGAACCCTTCAATAAACAAGGCTCAAACATGTTTATATTTTGGGAATGAAATGTAAACCTAATCTTCTATAACATAAACCGGCGCTGGATTAGGTTTGGCTTCAGTCTGTGGTGGACTGGCATTAGCAAACTGAGCATTAGTCATATTAAATCAAACCATTTTATACAATTGATAATGAATCTAATACATTTTTCAAATTACAATTTTGAAATTTATTTATCACAAATAATGTAGCTCAGTCATCTTAAAGTCAGTATTTAAACGCAATATGAATGTGTGGTGACACTCCTACTTTCTCATGCACTAAATTCAGAGAGATGAAAGCCGGATGTTATGTTTTGGAGTGGTTCCATTTACTTGACTTTTGAATCTGGAAATAGATGGGATAAAAGACTACCCTGAGCCTCATCTCGTCCCCTTCCACAACAGGAAGCATTTTTTACACTTGTGAAAATGTGACATTAGCCTTTAACCTTTTTCTCAAAGCTTAATCAATATTGAAATGATGGCTGTAGTATTTGTCAATGATACTGAATGTGTGTGCCCACCCTTTACCAGGTGCATGTAAACACAGTAAATGTGGAAGTGGCTCTAATTGTCACCTAAACAGCTACAGTACATAGATCTCATTCTCACAGAGCAAACACCCCGTATCTTCATTAGGTCGAGGGCTGGTGGGTTGAAACAACTCACCTTTTAACGCATCGTGCGACCTAGTCTTTTTGCTGAGGCGTTTTCATTGGGAACACAACGGACAATTATAACAGTAGGTTAGACTCTGTTTACACGTGGATCAGGTGAAGAAGAAGGACAACTTTGCATAATAAACGTGTAACAGAAACTTTGGGCCTTTACTTGCTCAGTTCTTTCCTTTATGAAGTTGTCCTTGTAAAAAGAGAGAATGTTTTTATTTATAACAGCCCTTCCAGCCATACGTGCAAATCTATAGTTCAGTTGGTAGAGCATGAGTTCTCTGGTTCTAAGGTTTGTTTGATTCCTACTCCTCACCTAAAAGCACCACTGGATAAAAGTTAATTAAGGTCAATCTTAATATATTATGTTATCGGTATCTTTGACCAGAGATTGGCCGATCAATAATGAAGATGATCAGCCTAATAATGTTCTGTTCCATTGTGTTATATTGTTCACCTGTTCTGCCAAAGTGTCAGATTATCAGGTTCAATTATCCTGTATTTTGCATCCTGTCCTATAAAAATATTATTTGCTTTGTCCTCATCTCTCCAATCCCCTTGTGGGTTCTTCCTCAGCTCTTTGGTGAGACCCATTAGGTCTGGCCCCACTTTCTTCCGCCCTAATTTATAGTTCTATTTACAGTGCTTTTCGACATGCATCCAAAATCTTTTGATCCGGCAGAGTTCTGAAATGTGTCTTACTGTCTTATCTTATGGCGATGGTTGCTGACTATGTCTGTCCTGTAAACAAACTATCACAGCTTCGGTCTTTTCAACACTCTCCATGTTCCTGTGAAATTATCATTCAGCCAGACTTCTCCCAGTGTACTCATTCACTCTGCGGCCATCCATCATCTGCCTTGCATCATTTTTACAATATTCATAGTATTGTGTTTGGGAAAGGGAACCTATGGATGACATGTATATGTCTTTTCAACTCCTTCATTACATTCCCTCATATAGAGTTGTGTTTATCTCCTGTTCTAAAGGCAGTTTCACTGTAGTGTTTCTTATTCAGACCAACAGGCTTGCATAATCACATGAATGCAGCATGTGTAAACAAAACAAGCTGGCAATTCAAATTTAATTTTGATTTTACTCTTTCATTTCAATTCTAACTGGCTTTCTGTTTGGGACACTGTACTTTGTTCTTCAACAAATCCAGACAATCAACCGATCCATCTGAATGTTTTACATCGAGCTTATTTGACACCCTGGAAACTTTTCACCAAAAGTGGATGGGACCATCCACTGTGTCAATTGGCATCATTTTTTTGTTTATTCGTTTGTCTTCGCCTTAACTCTGACCAAAGTCAAAACTGTTTTGTCCTCAAATAAGAATGAAGAACAGGTTCAGTCATTTAAGTAATCACAGACGATGTAACTAGCCACACACTTTTATCAGCCATACTTACATTACATTACATTAAGTACAGTTTCTCCAGGTGTAAAATGAGTAAAGAATTATGAATTTTACACAAAATATGCTGCAGAAATAAATATAGTACATAGAGAATAGATGGTTTGCACAACCCCATTCTGTCTCGCTGCGTCTCAAAAACCTATTTTTTGTCTCAGCTGTTCTGGCTCCCCCTCTCTTTCCCACGTCATGTGAGCCAAGGCGAGCTTCTGTGATGAATGTAAATGTTTGCCCTCCCTTCACTTGTTCCTCTAAATTAGAGCAAATACCTCCTCCTCTTTATTTTGAGTTTATCCTCAGTGCTGCAGCATCAGACTGTAGCATCCAAACAAACATGTCCTAAAGACGATGCATGGATAATATCTAAAAGCATTGTGTTTCAGCTGTTTCTTATGTCACAGAAAGTTTACATATGATAAACATGGCATTTCATTCTTTTAACTTCATGCCACATTAAGAGAGGTAATTCTTCTAAATAATGTATATTACTTTCTTCAAAGAAATAATAATAGTAATAGTATTGCATCGGTTGATTGAACTATATTTTCTAAAGTTGCATTTTAAATTGGGTTTAGGCAAATCTCTTAATTATTCCAAATGCAATCCTTTTGTGGTCCAAACAAATCGAGATGCAAGTGTCCAGTAGCAGAAATACATCCATCCACACAAACATCAATAAATAGATCATTCTAAAAGTTACTAAAAAGAGTAATAAAGTCACATGTTTAGCTCATAGAGATCTGTTGTACAGTCTGACAGCCAAAGGAACAAATGATCTTTTGAAACGTTCTGCGGAGAAGTGATATAAGCCGTTTACTCCTCTGAGCGGCCACAGTGTCAGGCAGGGGGTGTCTGGGTTACCCAGGATGCCCTGCCTGAGAGCCCTCATCCTTCTCGCCAGCACAGCTGCCACAGAGTCCACACCTCTCCCCATCACAGAAACATATTTCCTGATCAGCTTCTTGAGCCGGTTGATCCTCAAAATATAACTCAAAATATAATTTATATTTACCATAAACCCCCTACAATATCTATAATATTTAGTGAGGCACCGATACCGATTCTGGCATCGGGTATTGGGTCGATACCACAGGCTTGTACTCGTACTGATACCAGTGTTTGAAAGTAAACAAGAGTGACAAGAGTACGTTGTGTGTTAAGGTAAAACTGTCACGAGGTGGGTCCAAAACAAACACCTACAACACCAGTAACTGATAAAACTCGTCACCACCACGCAGAGTAACCTTTGCTAGCACCGAAAATATTTCATTGTACCATTTGTAGTGGAATATGACAGTTGCTCTTATTGTTCACTGTTAAAACAGTTGGTATAGTTTTCAACTGTTAAAGCATTTTCTTATTGTTGAAATGAGAAATAAAACATTTTAAATTTCAGTTTTATAGTTTTATGAAGAGATAACACAATGCAGTACTCGTATCGGCATTGTATTGTATCGGTACTCGTTGTTGGCAAGTACTAAAATTGAGGTACTCGTATCGGTTTTGAAAAAAGTTGTATTGATGCATCCCTTTATAATATAATTGTTTGATATGATAAAAAATCATTATAAAATCTTGTGTTATATGCGAGTAATCACAATATTCTTTTCGCCAACTTTTTTTTGCGACTCATGAGTTAATTTGTTTAGAATCAATTCTTGGTGTTGAGTTCTCACCTGGTTTTGGATGAGAGGAAGCACCAGCGACCTCCTGCATGCATCACATCTGATCAGGAGCATTCTGCAACATACAGAATGTAGCTTTGCTTTTATCTGGCTGTGCTGCCACCCTCCAAGATAAGGGCTTTGAAAAAGAGGTGAAACTGTACCGTGTGCGGGCAGATCGTGTGCGCTACAGCATGATTTATATGACTACACACAGAAAATTGCCCTATACATTATACTCCTTAACTTAAAAGGCAGCATCACACCAGCTCAGCTTAATCACAAGATATAGGTGATGTCGTTTAGGATGCACTGCCCATGCCAAAGGAACCACAGGTGCCTTAAGGTTTTTTCGCTCGGTACAACATAATTCTTCATGTTTAAAAATCAAAGGTTTCATCAGATTCTTGTTTCAATCCTTTATGTTCGCTCCAAGAAATGTGCACACAGATTTTCTAATATCTGCCTTTTGGCCTGATAATATACACAAAATACAGTTTATCCCAGTTTGACTGAAATGTAAAAATGAGGGCCATTGTCTGTTTGCAAGAATGGTGTGCACCAGCTTTTTCCCCTAAATGGCACCGACCTAAATGCGTGGGAACAGGTTGCTATTCACAGCATTGCTCTGCCCTAGAGCAGTGCCAAGGGAAAGTAATGATACGCACCCCAAAGCTGCTGGCAATTCTCAAAACGTCAATTAGAAACTCCAATAGTAGTTTTTGAGCCTTAAACAGTGAATGGAGTACCCTCATGTCAATCCCAACACTCAATTTCAACAGTTATTAAACAAGAGATAATTAGAAAAAACATTTGTAGAGCACAGACCCCTGCCAAGAGGTACAGTTACATTTAGGGGTGGGCGATATGGGAAAAAATAAATATCTCGATATTTTTTCCCCAACTCACGATAACGATATTGTCACGATATAATCTGCAATAT
>JAPMNZ010924486.1:0-11783 GCA_029875035.1 Pomatoschistus microps
TGTGATTAGCCACTCTGTTGGTCCTGTTGATTTATACGACATATATGTTCATCTGATTGGGCTGAAGTCAGTGCTTCACCAGCCTCACCGTCACTGGTGTTTCCACATTCACAGAGTGTTGGTGTTTAGTGCTTACAGCACAGAGAGATGAAGAGTTAGGCTCCAGCAGCGGCACTATTTCAAACTCACTGAGGTTAAAGGTAAAAATGTGCATGTCGAGAGCACATTATGTTCCAGAACGAAACGAAAAAGTACGCAATAGTTACTTTTACTGGTAACTAGTTACTTTTATAGTTGAGTAACTCCGTTAGTAACTCAATTACTTTTTTGGAGAAGTAACTAGTAACTATAACTAATTACTTTTTCGAAGTAACGTGCTTCTCAGGTCAAATATTTATATGCGATTAATCAAGATTAATTAATTACAAAGCCTCTAATTAATTAGATTACATTTTTTAATCGAGTCCCAGCCCTAATAATAATACATCATCCTTAATATTTTCATATATATTATGCCAGGCACGTTGTATATGTTTAGGGTATTGTATGATGTTTTATTTTTTTTTACAGGGACAGTGTAAAATAAACATTAACCAAAAGGAGAGATGCATTGTACCAGGTTGTAGCAGGAGTGCTAATTTACACCTGCAGTTCCTGAGCAGGTACAGCAGTAGATGTGTAGAAAAGTAGATGAATACAAAATTTAATTTAGAGCATACAAGTTATAATAAAAAAACAGTCCTCATTCTTCACAGATTGACGCACGGAGGACAGTGCACTGGGCTACTGCTGCTACTGTGTGTGGCGGTTTTAATATAATTCTTTACTCAAAAACACCCAATTGACAACACACTCATTTTTGAGATCTCGGCGTACCACATTTTGTCGTTTAAAATTATTAATTGCAACGAGAGTTTCCTTGTTGACATTCCTCATGCACATATTTTACTGTACGGAGCTTTGTTAAATTGTTCTGTGCTGTTGTAAAAATATTCAACTAGAAGAAGTATGTGTGGGAGTATGTGGACCATAGTCCTTTGCTTTATTTCTTTGTTGAATTATTTACGCCCTGTCAGGACCCTTGCAGGGCATTGAAGCTTTCACTAGCCTTACCACAAAATCCCAGTCAATATTGTGATTGTTACCATGACAGAATTGTTTTGTCAGATTCTGTTACATTTGTAGAAATTCCAAAACTCTCACAAATGGTGAACTTTGCTTTATCATATTGACTTTGAAATAGTTTCTTTGACTAATCCTGCAGGTGTTGAGATAACATGGCAGAGTGTGTGGGTGTCCTTGTGATGAACTGTCCTTTTCTCCTTTGTTGGAGTGGCCAGTTTGTGAAGTCTCTCTTCTGCTCAAGATGTTTACACATCAATAACAGGAGCTCCATTTAAAATCCGGCCTTGACAAGGACATAATGATGTGTCCCACAGGGCCCTGGTCAGGACACCGAGACTTCTTAAACACATGAAAGACAAGGGGAGAGTTGTAGCTGGAGTCTCCGAGGGTTCAGCTCTAGTTTAGTTTGAAGTGATCGCTTCTTTATTCTGTTTTCTTACTTTGCTTTATGTAAAACAGGAAGGACATAATTGAGTTTGTTCATCTTCATTCTGTCTTTTCTGAAAGTTCACAGTAACTTTACGTGTCTACGGAAACGTTCAAGTTGATGCGGCAAAATAAGATTTCCTCCAATAAAAGTTTTTTGCAGAAAGTGAATTATACTGAACTTGCACAAAAATGAATGACAGTGAGTGGATTTAAGTTTTTCCTGTTTGTTCTTGACTTTAGATTTTTTCTTTTTATATGTAATTGTATTTGTTTTATTCCTCGTCTTTATATTTTTCTTCATTAACTATACATATTGAAGGCGACAAAATGTGGCCAGGTATATAAAGATATGCAGCTTTTTGGTTTCTCAGAAGCTGTGAACCTTAAATGTATTTGAATGAACGCTGAGCATAGAGCGCCAATGTCCCTGACACAGCACTCTGACTTATGCCATGGATTTTAGTGCCTCCTCAGACCAGTGATTTTAAGCCGTTGTCAACTCCTTATCTTTATTCCTCCTCTGCACAGCTGTTACGCCATATTTGGACGTGTTGCATTTAGAGAATACTTTAACACTGCTGTAAACAACTATTCGCAAAACACCTTTTTAGATTGTGGTCGTTTCCGAGTTGATTTTTGTTGAGAGACAGGCAGCATTTTCTCTGCACTTTAGACCTTAAAGGTTGGTGGTGTCATCGCAAAGTATTTGAACAGCCCATAATAAGCTGTCCTCTTCGGCTGCCTTCCCTTCAACACTCCTAGCCTGTCCTTTAGCAAAACCTTGAAGCACCATTGAAATTCTGCACTGCCTTTTGAAATCTCTGTTGATGAGGCAACGTAGACCCTCGATGGCTCCGCTGCTCTCCTACCGCAGGATATTTTTCAAAGTCATGTGTTTGTACCCCATAGTACAAAGAGGCGCTTTGACAGAATCTAACAATGAAAATACGGCTGTGGTCTGGGAGCACCAACGCACCAGCGGACACATGCGCACCAAGGCTCTATAGGATCACCCCGGGTTCGATTATTAATGTCATAAATTATAACTAATGATGTGGAGCGCTGTAAAACACTGCAGCACAGATCGTAATTAATGATAGTAACAGGGCAGGATCCATGTAATGGATTTTTACAACTCGAATGTACAAGATTTCATTAGTTTTATTTTAGAGTTTTCTTGGATTACCCTTGCCTGTTTTTACACAATTTATATACTGAATAACAATAATCTTTTCATATTAATTTAGTCTATTTAGCTGCTACCCCCACAGACAATCATACAAGATGAGAATTCCACTGGATGTGAATTTATAAACCGTTGGTCTTTTCATTGCTTTATTTTAATTAATTCTTGTCCTCCCACATGTTACACTGAATAAAGAAAATAAATTCCTCATGAGGATTTCTTGATCGAGAAAATATATCTCTAGCAACAATGATAATGATAATTGTATGCATGTTTTAATATACAGTTAGGTTATTTTGAGATGTATTGATCATAAAAATGTCAATAATCACAAATGATTGCAAAGTTGTGATATTTTTTCGAACAATAAACGTTTTTTATCATGATTTCCCTAGACACTATATATTTCTGTGTCCAGTCTCTCTTTGACCTTTTAAGACGACCATCTCCGGATTGAGTTTCCAAGTAGTGCGTCTGGGCATTGATCATAAGAGGAAGAGCTATGTTCCAGTAAGACTCTCCAGCTGGCGCTCTATTGCCATTCATGCGGTGTTGAGGTTAGGTCAATATTATATTAGCGCCGCCACTGTTTTTTTTTTTTTTTCCTCCAGCCCTGATGAATAATGCAAGAGTCGGACATCCTTTCATATAAGTACATCATATTATCAGCATGTTTGAGCTGTACTTTCCTATCGTAGATTTGATTAAACATATTGCATATTATTACCAACCTGGCATATAGTTGTTACCAGAGATAGAGCCCTTTCAGTGAAGAAAGAGACCTTATTGTGACCTTGCTGGAGACAATCAATGGCCTTTATCTCTCCCAATGCATAATAAATCCTCGCCAAGGGTCTGGTCCTCGCATCCCTGTAATGTATTGACCTGTGCCGACAACATTTATCAACTGGACTTGCTAGCTAAATTATTTAGCTTTTGAGCTTAGGCCATACTTAGTCAGTGGCGCCCACACCAACTCGCGCTTGTCAAGTTAGATTGATGTTGTGCACAAAAAGTTACAAATGAGGACAATACAGCTTTATTAATGCTATCAGGCGGCTATCAGGCTAACCATTCGTGGCCTGCACCCGAGTTGTTTAAAAATGCATGGACTTACTTTATTTTTTGAAACAGCCAGGTTAGCAGATATACACAGCTCGCTCTGCCTTGACAGAAGTTGCAGGAAATGTAAGACTTTTGAAATCCCGGAGCCCGACTGAGCTCAGAATCAGGCGTTTGATCTGTTGACTCCTGATTGGCCTATCTGATCCGAGTCTCATAGACACAATATATCCCTGTGTGATAAGAGCCGCTGCCTGTCAGGCGCCACTTTCTCCAATATTAGTCTGATTTTCAAAAGTGTGTGTTTACATTTGGCCTGCTCAATGCTTTATCCCTGTGTTTCCAGCGGCCCTAGTCATTTGAATCAGAGCAAGAGCTTAAGCTGCTGTTGGCGCTGCTGCAAAATTGCTCTCATTTACAAAAGCAAATTATAGATTTTTCAGAAAGACTCACTCTGACAGGTTTAAAAGCCCAGTGCTTACTTTTATTCTCAAATTAGAGCAAGTCTACTTCTCCCTCTTGTCAAACACAGTGAAAAACGCTTCTGTTCGTATTGATGTTGAGATTTAGTGCCATCATTAGACATGCCTACGAGTAAAAGAAATCCTGCAACAATGAAAGATCAGAACTTTGAGGATAAATACAAAACAAAACACAACATAAATCTATTTCCTTTTTACATTCAGTGTTTGCCAAGTCTCAGCTCTTTCCTCTGAATATTTGCGCTGCGTATTAATCACAAATTGATGTTGCCGATGACTTTTAGCAAAGCAGCAGCGGATTACCACACTCAGCAGGAATACTAAACACAGCGGAAGGACAGGCTCATTCCCCAACTAAAGCCTGACTCCAAATCTTCGACCGACCAAATCATGGTCTCAGGATGAAAGAGGAAATTGTTCTGATAGATTGATCAAAGCGCTGTATTGCGGAGGAACACCTGCAAACCTAATGGAGAATTGTGAGGAGCAGCGAGGGCACCGGCCGATACATAATGTATTTGTACACCATGTTTATGTAAACATCTGCTCCGGGCTGTTCTCATTTATTTATTTGATGGGTTTTGCTCTCCCTGCTGCTGCGCCTGATGATAGGCTCCTCTTAATGACCAGATTCAGGGTTATAAAGTCTGCTTTCCTTGTGTCCTTGACTTTTAGGCACCGCTGCTGCGTTTGAGTGGAAGTGGCTGTTTAAAATTTGATTATTAATAGTCTAGGCACCTCAGATGTCCTCTCAGCTGGATGATTGAAGTGTATTTTAAGATTAGCGAGTTGGAACCTCACCAACACTTATGGAGTTATATCTAATATCAGCCCTGTCTCAGTGGTTCAATTATAGCCTTATATTTGAATTGTAGTCTGTAGTTGTACTTTGCTTTCATACTGTGTCCATCACCGCTTTAATTCTCGATGTTTCCCTAGATTGCATTACTCCATAAGCCAGTTATGACAAGTACATTGAGAAGCTTAAGATATTACAGCCTGGCAAAAGGTAATGTCAGCATAAGATTGGAAGAAAAGCAAAAAGCTGCGACAATTCAATACGGATCAAGTCGCTGCTGTGCAATAAGACATCAAACAGAGAATGTATAGTGTCACCGCATAATGAACTACACTCTGCATCTCCTGGTGAACCTCCAAAACCTGTTAGCACAACATGCTATCTGCTGCTAGTGTGCTGACATGATGGCTTTTCCAGTGAGTGAGCAGGGCTGCCAATAGTGTCTGGGGCTGGAATGAGCTGGCGGTGGAGAGGCGTGAGGGGCGATGGCAGACTATAAATACCCCTGTCACACTCATATCAAATCAGTCAGGCACAATGGAGGCGTGGTGCTCAGGCGGCTTTTCACTGATGTCTGTGGAGGTCCTCCGGGTCCACAAAGGTCAGCGTTCTGCTCAATGGCTCGTCCGGCTGAGCAGAAGGGAACACTGATGGCTATCGTGATGATGTCGCAAATAAAAAGTATCATTAGAATTAACTGTCTGGTTATGGGACAAGACACAGTTCAGTTACTGCCGGATGTGGATGAATATATGAATAAAAAATGGGGACCATATACAAACAAAACAAAACAAAAATACTTTTTCTTCTGCTATTGTGTAACAATATGTGTCACAATATAAATTTCTTGACTATGTTGGCGGTTATCTGGGACAAAGACTTATGTCCTTAATCTCTATTGAACTTTCAGGTTGAATAAAAGGAAAATAAGATTGTGTTTTGAGAAGAGACAATGCATTTTTACTATTATTCATAGTATATGCATAGTTATATTCAGTCTTTGATTCTTATTTGTGAACGCCTTTATGATATCATAGTTTCTTGATATCAAATCTATCTCTATATTTTTTTTGGATAATTATTACTAAATTATGTAAATATTCCTGACACCCCAGAGAGTACTCCAAGAGATTGTGGGGAGCCCCTGGTCTGAGGCAACCCTAGTTCACCTGACAGCAGCTCTCTGTGCAGATGATGATGAAGTTTCCAGGGATGGGATGATAATCCTGACACTGCACCCTCCTGAGCCACTGAGCCGTGCACCGTAGATATGGATGTGTCGCTGGCAGATTGGGAGCTAGATTTCCCATCTCCACCTCCTGTGGTGGCGGCTGCCTCAGGGGAACAGCTATGTAAATAATGAATGCCTGTGGGTGTGAAACATGCCCAGATAACCTTCAAGACACGCGCGGATCAGTGCCTTCACATTAGCTGATAGGATTAAGGTTAAAATCTACAGAAACCCCTCTATGAAAAAACACAGGTCTAGCTCCAGTGCACCACAGGTTACATGGAAACACAGTGTTGTACTGATAAGGACATGTAATGATGGGGCTGGTAATGGCCGAACAGTTTCATGACGGAGTTGCATATGTCAGTGTATCGTCCAAACGTCACTGAATTCACTGAATGAAGCATAACAGCAGGATCATTCCAATCCTTGTTTCTCCATAATTGTGTTTTGAAGGAAGTTCTAAAAGAGGCTTGACAATATATTGCATCAGCATTCAAACAATGCAAACAAATGTTTCAAGATTGGCATGTTTCTAAACTCTTTGGAGACACAATCACTGAACATATGTTAGCATTTTAATGTGGGAAATGAGCAGGGACCAAAACTCATTCTCTCTGTTGTCCCATCTGTCGGAGAGGACCAGCCGTAGTCTCTCACTGTGCAGTGTCTTTACTTCTATAGTCTTTGTTTCCGTACCTCTTCTCTCAGTCAGGTAAACAGGGGATAGGGACATTGATGAAGCTATTGTCTCATAAATGTAACTTTTACATTTACATTTAGTAAGTTCTGCTAAAATGTATAAGTGATTGTCCTTCTCACAACTATATTCTACTCTGTGCAGTGTTCTGGTTTGAGTCCGGTTTTAGCCTGATAAAGACTTGGCCTGGTCCTGGTTTAGCTCCAGTGTTGATGTTCTTAGTTCAGATTTGTGAAAAAGAGAAAACATTATATACAACTAAAGTGTTTTCCTTCTTTTAGCCTCATTACAGGTAGAGCACATTAAAAGCACAGGGCACGTCGCACCTCATGTGCAAATAGATTGGCAACGCCTGCAGTTCAGAGCTCCTGATGTCCATCTGTCTTTTATTCCCAGCTGCATGTTTATGGTGCGCTTGAGAAGAGGACAGAGGGGACAAAAGAGATGGAGAGAGTGAAGGAAAAATGGTGTTTGGGAGTCATTGTTAAGCTGCGCTTCAGGCTGCTCCTAAAGGACGCTTAAACCTCAAGTCCAAACTAAGCTTAGAGACTGCCTGAATGTTAATCCCTATCCCAAGGCACGTCTTTCACAAAGGCTAAACATATACATAGGGAGCCTGACCAGGGGAGAAAGACGGGATAATTGAAGTCTGCATGTGCACCTTCGGGTGAGTCTGTTTACTTTGGGCCATTACTCCCAAATGTTATCAGGGTAAAGAAGATGAGGGTCTCTTTGGCCAAACCCTATTGTTTATTAGCAGCTGGCTGAGTGAGCCTGCTCAGTACTATATCATACAAACTCTTTCAGTCGACTCAGGAGGAGTTGTCATGCCATCACTGATGAATCACAATAAACGTTAAGGTGCATTAATTGAGTGCGTATCGATCAGCATCGTCAGTGAGCATATTTGTCAATAAATCTGCTGCCACCAAAGAATAGATGCCATAAGTGACCCAGAGAAAGGGTCAGACTTCTGTCCTACTTGCCTTAATCACTCGTGACACTACCCGAATCTCCACAAGGTGTCTGTGTCTTTGCCTTCTCTGCTTCTCACAGCAGCAACTGCCAAAGTCAAATTGAATCCAGAAAGGAGGATTTTAAACGGAAAGATAAGAGGGTAGATATGCCTTAATCATCATTTGCTCTTGATTAGAAAATCAATGGCCTTTGATGCCAGAGTGCATGTCTGCCTTTGGAGTTAAGAGTGTGACAATGACAATGTGCACTGGAAAATTGGCCTTTTAAACAGCTATCGCTTTGTTGTTAGGAAACTCCGTTCTTTAACCCACTGAAAAGTCCTTTCTATCGTAATGTCTGCCTGTCAACCAAATGACTTTTTTCTTGTATGTGAAACTTAGTTAAAGAATTCCTTGGAAGCAAGGCACAGGGAATTTCTTAGTTTGTAGAGCCGACTTTCTGAGTATTTTCTGATTTATGTAACAGATGAGAAATAAAGTTGTCACTCAGTTCTCTGTGGCAGTTGGGAGATATGCCAAAGAGAGAGGATCTTTGATGCCTTCCCCGGTTTACCTGTCACAAATGTTTAAAGGCTGCGTGTCTCAACTTATAGTAAGCATAGACTGTTTCTTTGTGAGAATGTCTTTGTTCTGATGCACACACAGTCGCTGTTGATACAGCGCTGCAAGAGTTAAGCCACTACTGCTGCTGTCTATCTTGGAAATGAAAAGTTTTACCTCGGCAAAAGCTTGTAAAAATGCAACTATTGAAAGAATATGAATTGTACCACAGCCTATATGAGCATATGTTCATGTCATATTTCCTACTGTGCAACTCTAACAGAGGATTAAAAGCTTGGTCTTATCTGGGCTCATTATTATTCTGTTGATGGCGGGTTTTTAAAGTGAGCTTAGCAGGCATCTCTCCTTCACTTTGTTGGTCTCCGCTGTTCACTTCTCTGCACAGTTGTTCATGCTCACTGTGCTTTACCAGCTGTGCATATCGATTTGGCTTTATCACCACTGACTCCTGTAAGCTTCCATGAATACGGACGAAATATGTTTAGGGTTTGTGTGCGCCACTGATAAATACCCTCCGTTAGAGGTAGGCGCTGGATTGAAAAATCAACATTATTATTATTGTTGTTTTGGAGAAAATTAGGAGGACCACAGAAAGATACAGATATCTATAGCAAGGGTCTCCAAAATTTTTTATTTTGGGGAATGAATCAAAAATGGCAGAGAACTACTGTTTTTTTCAACGACAAGACCAGTACAGCAAATGCCGAAATTAAACAATTTTCCATTTATTTGTGCACAGTGAAATTTGGTTTGTAATGTATATTTTTCATACATATTCGTAATCATGTTTTAATGTACTAAATCCTTTGAGCTACTTGGAAGGAAGTGGTGAGCTACAGGAAGCTCCCGAGATATAGCTTGGAGATGCCGCTCTAATGTAAGATGTTGTCCTTATCTATGTTAATGGTTTACTGGTCATCTGGAGACAACCTCTGTAATGTGTTCTGATGACTGGTGATAAAGAGGCATTTTGTGGAAGTGATCTCTACTGCAGAATCTTCTCTGTCCAGCCCCCGCATTCATCTCCAGTGTACAAAATATCGATTGCAATACAAACACAAGACTGACACCTTCTAATCAGGGTAAAGGTATTAGCTGTTGCTATCTGCAAATGAAAATGTCAGGATCTGGCCCCTGGTCCATTCAGCACCAGCTAACAAGCACAGATTGCTCGCCAGACTTCATTTAGAGATTAGAGGGATGTAAATATGAAAAATGTCCCTCTTCTAGGTGTGAGCTACATGGTCTACGCAAACTGCACACAAATATCTGCTCGGCATTGAACTCAGTAGGAACAAAGTTTAAAAAATCAGTTACAATATTTGCATAGTTAAGTTTCTTGAGCATATTCCCATTTATTTTTTACATGCTATCACCAAGACATCATACGTATGTTCCCATCTCAAGTATATATATTTATATGAAGGGATGTGTGACTCAACATTTCTCTTCTGCACAATGTTTTTTCACAGTTTTATTTTTGTCATTATTATTTCTAAATCTGCTTCTATATCTCTCCTTTCTAATCATCAAAAGTAATATTTACATTATAGTAATGAAAACATGCTTTTTTTCCACCTTATTCAATCTTTAGTTCTTATTATAGGTGTTAACTTATAACTAGTCTCAATTATTCTCGGAAAAAAGTTCTCATTGATAATTGTTTGTAAGTACATTTATCCAAGATTAGTGTACTGAAACATTTTGGTTGCAAGGTTAGACCACAGTGCACTGCTAACGGAACCATTTTAATTACCCTTTTTAAAACATTTAGCATTGTTTATTAAACCAAACTCATTTTGCTCTGGGTTACTCATTTCCAGCTGAAGTAGCATTTCATGTTTGCCTCTGTATCAGGACTGTAAGAAGAGAGCAAATGATGTCCTCCAGAAAATTCTATGTGATAAAGAAAGGTGAATGGCATGGGCCAGAGAATCAGCGGAGGTGTTTGAGCTGAAATGGTCTCAAGGTCGGTGACGCTAGTGCAAGCAGAAAAGAGCGCTCACCAATACCAAAGAACACAAGACCAAAACCATTAATCCCATTCCCATTTAAAACAGCCTGACTCACCTCTGAAGGTTCTGTGTAATTGCATGCCACTAATCAGCGTATAATAGGTTAGCGATATCCGGGCAAACACGAGCGCACCTTCATCACACATTAATTTTCAAGGAGACAGCGGTGAATACATTTTTTGGTAGGTATTTGTCAAAGCTTGCTTCGGTAATGCTTTGGCGGTTTTGCCCTTGACTTGCTCCAGTTGGTTTTGTACTGAATAAAGGCATCATTTTAAGAGAATTACGTAGCCATAACAACCACCTCCCGCACGCTGTGTAGTGTCAGCTGAAGTAGTTGGAAGTGAAGTAGTGGCTTATTCTCGCCAGGGAATAGCCACATCCATCAGGGACAAGTGATACGTCTTTCATTTCTACCTCTAATAGTGCTGTTTCCTGTTGCATCTTATCAGATTACAGATTCAGCGCTTAGGAAAAGAGGACCACCCTGATGTATGCCTGTGCTGACTTTACGGAATGGTGGAACAGAGTGTAATAGTGATTTTGACCTATTTTATATTCCTAACGCTGTGGCATTGCTCATGGCATTAATACTTTAATATACACTTGACTCTGGTTGTATTATATCCTATTCACTCAGACATAATAATAGATTTGTCTTTAATACAACAATTTGATTATCACATCTTTTATAAAACCTAAATCCTAAGACATACTATAAGTTTTGAATGCGTGGGAAAACGGCTGCAAGTCCTCAGTAGCTCTGAAACAGTTGTTGTTTTGTGCTTCATAATTTTTTTTTTGTTGCTTTATATATTTTTGCTGCTACTGGACACCTGAATTTCTATTACGGGGATCAATAAATTTCTATTACGGGGATCAATATAGATATCTATCTATCTAAGCCATAAGAAGAAAACTAAAGTAAAACTTAAAGTAAGGAAATTCTTAGTCCATCACGTTGGGTCAATTTCATTGTTACAAACTGATGTAGATAATGTTTAAGGTTGAAAAAAAAGTCAAAGATATGACATATTTGAGGATTCTGAACGCATAATAAACTCAAATGAAAAAATGTGATGTTGCCGTTTAGGGAGTTAATTCGTTTATAATAAGTAAGTAAGTGAGTAAGTATTTATTTATATACCGCCTTTTCACTCTAACTAGAGCCTCAAAGCGGTTTACAATTGTTATTTTTGGGCACACAGAGATGGGA
>JAPMNZ010924535.1:0-11285 GCA_029875035.1 Pomatoschistus microps
GAGTCATGAAGTAGGTCTTTCTGTGGGCTTGAACCCACAACCTTCAGGCCCAAAGGCCAATGCTCTACCAACTGAGCTACTGTCGCCCCCAATTTATAATCATGCCCTTTGAATTGCCACACTACAATCTCAAATCAATGTAGTAATATCTTAAGGTTTTTCCACTTTTTTCCACTATACATTCTGTTAAAAAAGTCTTAGCAAAACAAACAAACAAACAATATAAATAAGAAGTCAAAATTAGATTAGCTTGCATACTGTGGAGAGGTTGCCAGCTACAGCTACTTGACTATATTCCTCTACTTATTTCCAATTTATTACCAGATTATGTATTTTCTATTAGGAAGGGATTTGGACACAGCTCTATCCACTGATGATCTCCACAGCTGATGACGTAGCACACATTCCTGCTTCCTGCTGTGTTTATGTGAACAGCAGAGATCAGACTCAGAGAAGTGCAGGAAATGCATGGGATTTGTTTTTTTGTGTGATTAAGGCTATTGTCAGAAAAAAAGTTTATGGATTTGGACTCTATCAAGTTTTAGTAGGAATGTTATTGTCAAAAGAGAGCGCTTTGATTATAACGAGTCAACCATTCATCTATAAGCTTTGTTTTGCCCTATTAGCTGTTAGTAAGAGTCATATTAATCAACCCTTATTTGTAGAGAGGGAGAGATTTGTACACAGGGAAACATGAAAATCTAAGTGTGGCCTGAATGTGGGAAAAAAATATGTTCTCTATAAGTTTTATTGTCTTTTTTTAATAGCTTGTGAAGCACTTTGGGTTATACTGTATGAATTGTGGTTACATTTGATAGATTGATTATATTATATTATATTGATATATTTAGCTGGTACAATTTATATCCAGATGTGCTTAGCAGTTGAGCGAGTAGTGTATTTCCCTGTGTTCGTCTGACTATTCAAACAAGTGAATGAATAAAATGTGTTTACAGATTGGAGGAGGCTGCGGTTGTCACGTATTCTGCTGCAGTTCACCCTGTCGTCATCGCGATATGCTGTTTTCTGATCATCGTGGCCATGGTTGGATACTGTGGCGCACACAAATGCAACCTACTGCTTCTGTCCTGGGTGAGAACCGTTTTACATCACAGACTAAAACTAATCAAAATCCATGAATGAACTGAGTAGAGTGTCTTTGAATGTCCAAACAGCGCTGTATATAGGTTTGCTGTATTATCATTTTTATTATTATTAGTTCAGAGGACCTCTACAGTCTTCCTGTAGTCCTCAGTCCTGCTCCTGCCCCTCAGTGCAGTGGTCTCTGCAGCTGTATTTTACAATGTATGCACAGCTTTTGACAGCTGCAGCAGCATTCAGACCTACAACGAACAGGTTTGATATCCCAGCGATCGCACTTCAGCCGTCGTGAGTTCAGGTTGTAAGAAAAGTGTATGAAGTTTGAAGTTTGATTTGTTTAAGGACAATGTGCAGTTGGATTAAAAAGATGGCTGCACCAAATTTAGCACCATACTTCTCTCCACCTGTAGTCCTTGATACAATCACATCACTTTCATAGTAATATACAGTTAAAATTAAAAGTGCAGGTTTCAAGAAAAAAATTCTAATAAAAGTGCAAGTTACTAAGATACATACATACAGTTCACACATATAGCGTGTGTGTGAGAGCTGCTACTTTTTGGATTTTTATTTTTTAGAACGTACCCGCCTGTTTTGAACGAGGGACCCCTGTAAATATAAGATAAATGTATTCTTGTTGTATTGACTGTAGCTGGCATTACAACAGGCTCTGTGTCAGCTGGATCACCTGTGTGTGTGTGTGTGTGTGTGTGTGTGTGTGCGTGTGTGTGTGTGTGTGTGTGTGTGTGTGTGTGTGTGTGTGTGAACCAGTACGGCAAGCTGGGCCAGGATTCAGGTGTCCCCATTGTCTCACACAGAAGATAAGTTTGTCCCTGCAGGCAGATTCAGGCTGTTGAAAGATAGAAGCCAACAAGAAACAGGAAATGCCCCTGCCCCAAAGACACCTGGGAGATCTCATCACAATGGAGACACGAAACTCCACCTATCCTGAACACAGTCTGAGCTCTTTATTGAGTAAAGCAGTGTTGTTCTGTCTTGAGTGCCCCTTAGATATAGTGTTACACACGTTACCATTAGTTTTCTATGAGAACAATACACATTGTTACTGTTTTAGCGATATTTGTCTCGGAATCCCTCTCCAGGATGTAACATTGAAATCCAAAGTAGATGGAAGCTGATATCATCCACTACTACATTTTGAAGTTCAATCAACCAATCACATTTTATCTTAAAAAGCACTTTTCATACAAAAGTGTAACAGTTTTAAGTCGGTATAAAACATTCCCACGTGCCCATGGAACTGATCCATAATGTGGCTGATGTTGACAATTGTTTTGTTATAACCCATATTTATTGTTGATTGAAAAGCTGCATATTTGACACAATCCAAGTTGTTGATGTTTTTTTCTCCTAACCTGAAATACCTTACACCTTTATATTCCTGTGTACTTTCACATGATTTGTTTTTGAGGTGAAGAGTTCAGTCTGTCCAACTTGACAAATGAGACATCACATCTTGAATATTCATTTCATGCACCTGTTTTATCATTTAGCTCATGTCAGTTTAGTTCACAGAATGGGAATGGGATGGGAATGGAGCAAAAGATGATTATGTTTTGCTTATGTCTGTTTTTTAACAACAGTTGCTGACATTATGGAATGATGTTTTCAGCTGTGATGATGTGCGATAAAGAATAATGTGGCATGAAATACTAGGTTGGATGTTTTGCCAAGATCCAGATTATGGAGAAAACAGGTTTTGGACTCTCAATCTTGTCTCTCTGTCCTTATTTTAGTATTTCTGTTGTCTGCTGGTGATCTTCTGTGTGGAGCTAGCCTGTGCAGTTTGGACATATGATGAGGTATGAATATAAAACTTTTTATCTTTACAACAGTGAGCTAAAAATGTTAGCTCTGCACAGATCACTCTGTGTTTGAGCAGAACCATAGAGCAGCTGCAGTCAAACATTCGGCTGCTGATACAAACTGTAAATCTAAAAATATCCAGAAATGCCAGTCACGTCCGGCGCATACTACATCTCCAGTTTCACACATCTATGATCAAGACATGCAGCTTTACTGCCAAATATCACTAGACTAGAGCAATGGTCCTTTCAATTTCCCCAAAACCTGGAGCCCCATTTCCCGGGTCAGAATTGTTGTATTTGAGATAGTAACTAAGTAATTAAGTTTCTGTGAGTTTTTAATACTTATCTTAAAGCAGATGTCACTATCTGCCACACCTGCAGAGAAACATGTGTTGTTATCATTTCCTTTTGTGTGATTTGTGGTATACAAATAAACTCACCTTATCAATGCCTTGTGTTTAGCCCGCAGTGCAGCGCTCAGACATGATCAGCCTAAAGTCTCGGATGCCAAACTACGGCCTCCAGCGTTACCAGTGGCTCACACACACCTGGAATACCTTCCAGACCGAGGTACAAGACACCGCTGTAAACAACGTAACGTCATGAGGCCATCTTAGTATTCTTGTTTTCTCGTTCTAGTATAAATGCTGTGGAGTCATCTACTTCACTGATTGGTTGGAAATGACAGAACTGGAGTGGCCCCCTGACTCCTGTTGCTCCAATCAGTATCCAGGATGTGCTCGATATGCCCACTACCATGACCTCAGTGACCTGCATCAGGAGGTCAGGCTGATGATACACTGATGATACACTGATGATACACTGATGATACAGTTCTGTTCACATCTGTTTTACTCAGTTTTTCATGTTTGCTTCATAATTCAGGGCTGTGGTCCAAAGATCTACAGTTTCATTCGTGGGACAAAGCAGCTGCAGGCTTTGCGTTTCTTGGGAGTGTCCATCGGTGTGGCTCAGATTCTTGCTATGGCACTAACTGTTATGTTGCTCTGGGCTTTGTATTATGGACACAAGTGTCCAGTGCCAAACGCAGTGATGGACGCACCAAAGGATCCCAGCACAACCTCCGTCACAGGGAGCACCTGACCTCTCTTTGACCATCACAGGCTCCGACTTACCCCACAGTGAGGCCGAGGGACTATGGGCGGTATAAAGGGTTTTTGTTTTGTAGAAAAATATGTTTTCACTTAAAATATTTATCATTTCTTTATTTATAATAATTTATTAACATAAATTGTATTTTTTTCACAATTCAAAAACTTTTGGGCATTGAGTTTAGTAAGAGCTTTGTAAAAAAGACAAAAGCACAGTTCATTATTTATTTACTCCAGACTCAGTGGTGATGAGTCACTCTGACTTCAGCTGCCCTGGGGCAGTCTGATAGAAGAATGACTGTCATTGACCTCTCCCACCATCCCCAAAGTTTTCATGGCTGGATACCCTCATGTGTAACTAAAGACTAAATGAACTCTGGAGCTTACATTTAAAAGGGATTATGATGATTTTTTTCACTGGTTGAGAAAAACATTTGAAATGTACTTTCTCCACTGGAAGAGCGTGTGTTTCCATTGTTTGGTTGTTGAACTGACATCAACCACCATCCATCCAGTTTAAAACTAGAGTTTAACTTTTTTAATGACAAATTTGGGTGTATTCAAAAATAATAATTTCTGTGAGTTTTGCATTAGCATGGTACTTTATACTTTTGTCTTAATACAGTTATATTTTGTAGTACATTATGAGTTAATGTTCAGGAAATATTATAGACATGACTGATTTGTCAAAACCACTATATTTTGCACTGGTAACTAAGATTGATAATAAATTAATCAAACGTGTTACAGTGTTTGTAATAACGTTTTTATTATTCTTTTCACACACTGCACTGGACAAAGTCATCATTCATGGAAGTTGTTTTCAATAACCTCTTTGATTCACATTGTAATTACACAATCTTTAAAAAAAAATATTTGAACGGTCTCAGTCCTCCGTCTCTCTGCCTGAAATAAACCGACCAGCCTCTGTTATCCACACCTTTTTAAAAAACAAAGATTAAAGCTGGTCCTTCAACAATCCATTTCTGTCTTCCTTCTGTTACCATGTTCTGTACTTTGTGAATATAAGTCCACAATAGACATTTTCTCAGTTTGCAAAGGTTTGGCTGGGCAGCGCTCTATTCTTTCTATCTCTAAGTGAAGTGACCTCTGCATGCACTGGGAAAACCTGGAAAATCATAAATAAAACACAAATTTACTACACGCAATAACAAGAACATTGAACTAGCAAGATTGTAATGAATATAACTTTCTTCATCAATAATGCAACGTTATACTACTCAAAAATATGTTTCTGTATATATACACAACCTGTTTCGGCTCGTCAATATACAGTATAAAAGCAGATATTGTTACAAAAAAGGACAAGAGTGAATTGCATAATGTCACATCGAGTTAAAGTGACAGAAGAACGATGTTGGCGTCGGTGTTTGTCGAACTATAAAACCAAATATCCGCTGTGTTTCACAAGTCTGACCTCGGCATCTCGCTGACATGATCGAAAGTATGTTTTTACAACCCATGATAATAAGAATTGAAAACAAAGACTTCACATTTCATGCATTTTCAACTTTAAATGAATCATCGATCACTTTTTTCCCGTGTGGCAGGGGCGTCAAACAGGCGGATGTGGGCCCTGGGCGAAAGTGGCCCCCAAAATGATTTTCAATATTTACTTGCAAGCATTGGATATTTAGATGTCAATATTCAATTTATTTGGTTTAGCCTTAAATCCCAACATAGTCGTCTCGGAGGATTTTTACAAAGTTGTTGATTAGCCAACAACAGATCAGAGAATCAAGCAGTTTGAACATAGGAAATGGAATAAAACCAACACATAGGAGCCAATTTGTCATAGGGAGCAGGATGATCCATGTCCATAAATGTCCTTAGACCATTCTGTATCTGCAACAAACGACTCAATATGGGCTGCCATGGCATGTCCTACATCATTTTAAATAATAATCGGCCTATCAGTCTGCAATCCTTCTCTGCCTTTGGTCCAGTTATGATTCAGGCCAACCTAACTAATTTTGTTCAGAAAAATCTACGAGGAAATTAAGTCCAAATGCACGTAAAAAAAAAAAAGTAATGAAAAGTACAAGTTTGACACCCCTGCACAGACCATAGACTGTATATCGATGGACAATGCTAACCCGCTAGCTCAATGAAGCACAATAGGGAAGTGCTCATAGACGAAGTTTTGCTCCTATTGACTTACATTGAAAAATAACTCCTCTAGCTCAGTAGCTGTTTGTCACACACTCACCATTTCAGGCGTAAGACATCCTTGGTTTAGCGCTCTCTGTGATCCTGGTGTTTATGTTTTGAGATCCAGATGTGAGCCATATAAGGCTTGACCAATCAGATGACTTTGTTCGCCAAGGAAGCTTCAGCACGCTTTAGCAACCGCCATAGAAACACGTCTGCCCCTGTTAAGGTGCGATGATAATGCACTTAAATGCCCAAACAGGTATATTGGCTCCAGCTAGCTTATGTTCAAATCGGCTTCTTCCACAGTAAGGCTAACACTATGGTGACGCCAGGTTTCGGTCGTTCCATCCCAAATATACAGTCTATGGCACAGACCCTCGGTTCAAAACACTAGCAATAGGCAGAGTTTATGTAAGAAACCCATGTGAATATTGCAAACATTTTAATTTAACTGTAAATAATTTTTAACGGACCTAGTGAAGCAACAAGCAGGTAGTAAGATAA
Source organism: Pomatoschistus microps (assembly GCA_029875035.1). Lineage (NCBI taxonomy): Eukaryota > Metazoa > Chordata > Actinopteri > Gobiiformes > Gobiidae > Pomatoschistus > Pomatoschistus microps. The sequence continues at coordinate 6,722 of JAPMNZ010924535.1, forward strand.
GAGGTAATATTTGTTTTGTTCTATTTGACATCAGTCTTGTTTCCATTGCCGTCATAACGAGCCACTAAAGCAGCAGCTCACTGTGGTAAACATAAAAACTGGGTCAGTGAATATTTACAATCGCACGTTCAGTCAGATCGGCATGCACAACACCAGCCTCCTCATGCACCCAACACACACACACGAAAGCATGCGCGGAAAGTTGTCCAAAACCACAGATCCATCTTATCCCGTACAAATTTTATCTAAACAGTGGTCATTTCTGGATATCCCTCGTTCTTGCCAGTAAATAGTCAGTGATATTTTAATGAACCCTGAAATCAGGAAACTCTCAAAACATAAAACGTAAGGATGATGGTAAACTATTGTAGTAAATCAACTGAAAACATCCTGACCAAACACAAAGACTGCTACAATAAATGTCTTTGTTTCCTCAGGTTTTAGAGGGCCTTAATTAGTTTGATGCGAGGATTGACCGGCAACACTATGGTGTAATGAGGTGGGCTGAGTGGAGAAACAGAACCGCTTCAAACTTGATAGATGTATCGCAATCAACTAATCCATCTTCAGAAATACTGTCAAAATCACTTCTGTTTTTTAAATGCAAAACTAGGCGTCCAATAGGGTTTTAGTCTTTGTTGCTACATTTAATATCAATTGCATTGATACAAACTATGTTTCCATAAAGTCAATAAATGGTTAAATTCAAATGAGTGCATTCAAACTGATGCTTTGCTCCAAAGACCTAAGTTATTCCATCCTTAATCTTTGCAAACGCTGAATCCCTGCTGAGTGAGTCTCGTTGGGCCATGTCCCCGGTGCAGGGCACAGGTCTACAGGGCCGAGACCCGCACTATGTTTGCTTGGGAATAGTCCGGGGAGCTGGCAGACTCGTCCCCCTCTGGTGTGGTCACAGGGGGCGTCGGCATGCTGATGACAGCAGCTGTGGTGTACGGGTGATCACAGTTCAGGGGGACAGTCTCTTCAAATTTGGCGTTCAGACTGGAACGACTGCAGCGGCTGCAGACAGAAGCAAAACAACATAAATATTGAAGTGTAATATTACAACTTTTGGTTGAATAAAATACAAAAACACAAACTGATTCTGAGAATCATGCACAGCAGCTCAGACAACAAAAAGGCAGATTCTTGACGTATAAATGGTTTTATATTGTGTTCTCTGGATCCTTAAAAACAAATAAAAACAAAGGTTTCTTTAATCTACAACACGTTAAAATCTGCTCAGCATTTGCTCAGATAGAATGTGATCAGTTACATAAAGACATTGTTTCAGTTGGTGAGGCAGAGCTGGGGTTGTTTAGCTCAGTTTCACTGCTGTGGACAGAGGCTGTGTGGAGGAGTCCGGTCCCAGAGGCTCAGACCTCCCACAGCTGCACTCAGAGGATTCTTTGGCCATGACTCATCATGGGAAATATGCATCACATGACTGTGTGCCATGTGTTTATGTTCACTGTGACTGTCCTGTTGGAGAGGACTGCTGTTTTGACCCAAATATACACTTTTATATAGAAAACCTCCATGACAATGTAAAGTGTAATTGTGTGTTTTGTATTACTATCAAACAGACAAGATTAAATGAGTTGTGAATTGGAGCTAAATGATATAACATCGTGTCTGGTTTGACAACAGAGTGAAAGATGAGGAGGTGCATGCCTGTTGTTGAGAGGTCTTTCTCGGATGTGAATGGTGCTGAGCTCCTGGATGCCCTGCAGACCCACTGACATGTTGGAGTTCGGGACGTTGAAGCTCTTTCTCTTCCGCCGACCGCAGCAGGAGCTCAGGCCGTGAGCCGAGGAGCTGGACGAGATGGAGGAGGTGCGGGACATCTGCTTTACCAGAGTCTCCTCCTTGAAGGTGGCCTCGAACGTCTTCTCATCGACAAAGTCATGGTTCTGCAGAGAGAGGTCAGTATTATTGAAGCCTTTATCAATGAGTTGAATTGTACTTTTCTGTGTTTTCTTACTGTGGTTTTCTCGAGGCAGTTCAGCAGATGATGGTGATGCTCCTCAAAGTTGGGGTTGGTCTTACACACCAGGGCTTGCCCCGCTTCTTTCGAGGCCTTTACAGCAAAAGAATACAACATTATATTTGAGTATGTTAATGAAAGGTTTTGCAAGCCACCACATCTAACACACAATATTACACCTGACAAGAATATAACTCATCCTAAACAGGTAATTGTTTCAGTGTTTAGACATTGAAAATGTGTAAAATACTTGTTTAACTGATTTCTGATATTAAGATGAAGAGATCCTTTATTTGTCCCACAGTGGGGAAATTTCAGTCTTGCATCACCATTAGAGCAGGCAAAGAGCAGGACTTAACTTGACCGGATGAATTTTCAAAGCCAGAATTCTGCACGGATTCTCTCCATTGAGCATGCCATGTTTCCATAATAGTCAACATTGCTTCTTTGTCTGATGGACTGAGGTAGTGAACATGAGGGAACAGCTGAGCCACACGTGTGCAGCAAAACAACACAAGGTGTGTTAGCTTTGGTTCATTTACAATGTTAGTGTGTTGAGAGAAACACGTTAAATCAAGCATCAGCGTTATTCCAGTCAGTGATGCTTTATCTCCCATGTTTTATTTGAAGAACATCACGGACATGTACCCATGTGTGAATATGCTTCTGGTAGGTTAGTTTAGTAAATGTTAAATGTCCCGTGATGGAGGGAGATGGTGAATAATGGGCTCTGAGTCACAGCTCAGCGAAGAGGAGAAATACATAAAACAAAAGAGGAGAAAAACACCAGCACCACCTGCATTTCCACTGTCACCTCCTCATTCACCCGGGTTAGCCCTGCTACTCTCAGCAACTATTCTGGAGAGCCTGTTTTTTTGTTCAACATGCCCAGATGTCCATGTTCTGAGAATTCTAACTCAGCGACTCAAAAACCAAGAGACCAAAGACACCAGATATAATATTCTTTGTTTAGGAAGGGCTGCAAATGTTCGAGGATGATTTGTTACATAAAAGAAAGCACAAATATTATGTAGTTTGAGAATCATTCACTCAAACACCTGACTCCATGCTAGGCAATTTGGGTGAAGTGTCTTGCCTAAGGACACAACAACAGCTGTAGCCGTCCCACTGTGGCACTTCCTAACCAGGCCCTGCACTGCTTTGTTTCTGAGGTTTGTTGGGATCATGCTTTCACCTGCAGGTACCACCACACAACATCCCCCAGTAGCGTAACACTGAGTGAGGTCACCCAAGGCTCATCTCTAATATTCTTTCAGCTTCAGTCTTTTGGTAGATTACCTTCTGTGCTTTTCTCTTCTCGGCCCTCTGGCTCTGGTGGTAGATCCGGCTGAAGTTGGACACAATGACAGGCACAGGCAGAGCAATGACCAGCACACCACTCAGAGAGCAGATGGAGCCAAAGATCTTCCCCATGATGGTCTTTGGTACCATGTCCCCGTACCTGAGAATGGAGAGCAGGGCTGAGTCAGCACAGTTCATCACAGTAAATGTTGCAGCAGGATTATTGATGGCCGGCGGAATGTGAACTCCAATCCAAATATGAACAATTTCAGCACATCTAAATGTAATTCAACTGATGATTGTTAAAAATGACTGTACAGGCTGCGAGTGTTGACACTTAATACATTATTGTACTAATGCGAAATCATATTTTCAGAATCAGCAGTAAAAATGCTGAGGCAAGAAGTTTTGTCACAGCATTTATGAATTGAAGATTAAGTTCAGTGGGTGACCACAAGAGGGAACTGTGGAGCTGTGAATCTTTGCATTATTGTGAAGAGCAATGCATAGAAACTATAGAAGGTTCACTTGGATTCACCAATTTGAATTGGGGTGTTTTTTGTGTTTTCCTGCCTAAAGCCAATTATAATACCCCCGTTGCCAGGGGTATTATAATTGGCTATAATAGCAGAGCTGAAGTAGAGCTGCTACGGAAATGCAATCCAAATTGACTATTAGAATAATTGTGGTAAATGTGTAACTGTGTAAATATCTGGGGGGAAAAAGTAATGTTACTTTGGAACATGGTGATAGATAAGTTATCTGCCAAACTTTGAAAGAGCGAAGCAAAGTTAATAACAACAGGAAAAGTACATGAGCTTAGAGCAGCTGCAAGTCTGCTCGGGGGGTATGAAGATGAAATGCTTCAGTGGTCAAAAAACCCATTAGCAACTCTATAATAAATGAAAAAAGGAATATATTAAATGTAGGATGTTTTGAAAAAGTTCCTTAATAAGCATTATTTTGTGTCTTACATTCTTATTATTTTCTATTTCTGATCAAAATTACACCACATGAGAAATGGCCACAAAGCTCAACAGACTTTGTCACAACTGATTACAGGGAGAGAGCTCATGGCGACCAGTTTAAGAACAACTGCATTTGTAGCAAAATGGGCTGTGATGTGGTTGAAGGACACACACAAACACAGATACACGCGCACACAGGCACACAGGAATACACACGCACACACAGACAGACACACACACACACACACACACACACACACACACACACACACACACACACACACACACACACACACACACACACACA
>JAPMNZ010924643.1:0-11981 GCA_029875035.1 Pomatoschistus microps
TTCATTTTATGTGGTTCATTTAATGACGTGTGTGAAACATCTTCCTTGACCTTTCTTCAGCAAGTAAGTACAATGAGAGACAAGACATAGAATACTTTGAAGTTTGTCTGTACATTGGCGACTTAATAGTTTCCAAGGTTTTTCGAAGTGCAATCGGTGAGTGAATCGATCTTGTCTTTCTTGAGGTACATCTTTGAGAGCGTGGGCAACATGCGCTACCTCACAATCAACCACTGTTCTCTGGCCGATGACGCCGCCTACAGCTGTGTGGTGGGAGAGGAGAAGTGCACCACAGAGCTCTTTGTCAAAGGTAGGATTTTTTTCTATGGGGTCATAAAGGCTTCAGAAGAATTCTAAATGCCTTTGTCAATTGTTTTCCTAGAGCCTCCAGTCACAATAGTGAAGAATCTGGAGGATCAGATGGTGATGAAGGGTGAACGAGTGGAGCTGGAGTGCGTCGTCTCTGAGGAGGGAGCCAATGTTAAATGGTTAGAAAAAGAATTTTACTGAGTACCCAGTAGAAGTAATATAATAATATATGACAAGGAGATTTCATCTAGAGGGCGCTCTCACATCAGATATTGCCTGACAAGTTACAGTTAAGGTGTTTTTACATCCATCCATCCTTTTTCCCCCAATTTACCCAATATAAACCTTTTTACTCTTGTGTCTTGAATCTGAATTGAAATTAATGTATTTTTTATTTTGAATGGGCCTGTAGTCCTTGTACATAATTTTAGTGTTAGGGGAAACAGATCACCCGGAGAAAACTTAACCAGGACTCAGGAGCACGTTTGCAGAGAGGTGAAGTAACTGCAAAAATTTACCTTATTGTGCAGGGAGAAGGACGGGGTGGAGCTGACCAGAGATGAATCCTTTAAGTATCGCTTTAAGAAAGATGGCTGTAAACACATCCTGATTATAAATGAAGCTTCAAAAGAAGACTGCGGCCTGTATAAGGTTAAAACCAACGGCGGCGAGTCTGTGGCTGAGCTTATAGTTCAGGGTAAGTGTCAGTCTTGTCATCACATACATAATGAACATGCATACTTATGTATATATACATACATATACATACTCTGAGACATACTCTCAGCATGACACTCCTTCAAGCACAAGCCCCATGCTCCGCAGTCATGCTGGCTCCAGTGACGCAGTCACTCATGGTGACTCACCACGGAGTGACAGGCCCGATGTATACTGAATCATTTGTCTGTGAATACAGAGATGTATTATTATACTGTCCCAATATTGTTGGATACACAATAATGGTTTTCTCTGGTCATAATCATGACAATAAGCATGGAACAAATGCGAGCAGCATTTTATAGTTGATCTAACATTTCACAACTTTTATACTGTCCACTGTATTTTGCCCTTTGTTGACCCAATTAACTATATTTTAGAGACAAATAACAATCTTATGAGCTACCAAAAATATTACAGTGGTGGGGATCAACCACAGCTGAGCCCCATTGAAAAGCCTGTCCCTTGTTGTTAGAGGAGTGATTTATGAAAGCAGACATGAGAACTTCTATTACCTTCTAGAGCAGTACGCAGTGGCCCATCTTTCTTAGAGAGCGCTTTGTCTGTTATAACTTTAATAACTCTAGGTTTTTCATTCCCTGCAATCTTCTGCAGTGTATCGACTCAAGGCTTTTGCTGCATCTGGCATTCATATCCTCCTACTTTATTTTCTGCCATAAATCCAATTAACTACACCCCTTGTGTTAGTTGCTAAGATACAACACCAAAGGTACATCAGGATAATGAACACATTTCAACAGAGCGTATTACTGCCATTTCATCTCCACATACAATAATCTACATTAATATCTGTTCATATATCACCAGCTGATCATATTGCACGCTATTATATTGTTTTCCTCCACATTCTATGAATCTGTGATGTTTGTATTGTTTCAGAAAAGGAGCTGGAGGTTTATCAAAGCATTGCAGACCTGACAGTGAAGGCAAAGGACCAGGCGGTTTTCAAATGTGAAGTTTCAGATGAGAATGTTAAAGGGACATGGTTGAAAAATGGAGTGGAGGTCAAAGCCGATGCAAGGATTAATATATCTCATATTGGCAGGTAACAGATTTATTGTTTTTATATTCTTTTTTTACAGTTACACAGATTCACATTACATTTAAATACATAACTGAGCTAAATTTTTTCATCTACCAGAAATTAATGCAAGTATTTTAACATTACCTTAAAATATACATAAAAAAATAAATAAATGGATGCAACTTATTTCCTTTCCAACAAAGAAAAAAAAAACAATGGAGACCTAAAAGTGCTAACTATCCCAACCCAAGAAAAAAGCATGCGGGACCATTGAGGAATGCACCTAGTTAACTTTTTTTTTTATTGCTCTCTATAATATTATTGTTGTAATATAAATTACATTACAACTCACAGCATTTTTATACCAGAGTCTCATTTCAGATTTATAATGACTCACTACTTTGAAAGTACTGTACACTTGAAACTTTCTCTTAAGGATATTCACTTATTGCTCTTTCTTTTTTTTGCTTTGTTTAAATTGTAATTTTATTTAAAGAATCCACAAACTCACTATTGACGATGTGAAACCTGAGGATGAGGGAGACTATACGTTTGTCCCAGACGGCCTCGCCTTCAACCTATCAGCCAAATTGAACTTCCTTGGTAATTTGGATTAATTTTCCTTTCAAAATCATTCTTATTTTCTCCTGCAAATAAATACGACAATGACCCATTTTCTTTTCCTTAGAGGTGAAGATCGATTACGTCCCACGACAAGGTAAACAATCCACATTCTGGATTAAATCAAAATTAAGATTGATGTGTGTTGTCATTTGTGGCATATTTTTTTCTTTTCAGATCCTCCCAAGATTCACTTAGACACAATGGGACGCACTTCTGAGTCCACCATCATCGTTGTAGCAGGAAACAAACTGCGACTGGACGTTCCCATCACAGGAGACCCGGCCCCGACAGTGATCTGGACCAAAGGAGAAAAGGTTAACACATGGTTTAGAGACAGAGATTATGAACAGTGCTGGTCGACAGATATAATTTTCAATCAAATGCTTGAATTGTGCGCAAAGGAAAAAAAAAAACCGGGGGAATGTACCATTTAGGATAATCAAAGTCTGGTTTCAAGTTCAAATTCTTAGAAATGTTGCTCGATTATCCCCAGACTTAGAAATGGTCATTTGCCCTTTTTTAGATTGCTGATTCAAACTACGTTCAAGGCTTGCCCTTCTTCGGTCCTGGTTCAGGCCCTGGATATAATCAGGCGCCTGACTATGAAGAGCCCTGAATCTCGACAACAGAATTTAAAAAACAAATCTCTGTGTGACAGGGAGCCAGTGTAAAGACTTAAAGATAGGAGAGATATGTGCTCTCCTATGAGTGCAGGTCAAAGGCCTTGCAACAGAATTTCAACCATTTGTAAACGAGCCACATAACCCATAGACTTTCCCCTGTCGAAAGGGAGTATTGTCCTTGAAGTCTCACCCAAGTAACCTGCGTTAACAACATAGAGTAACAATGACTCTTAGGGCCGCATTTATCAAGCATGATCATGTGCAAAAGCAATTAGCCCTCAGTGCAAACTCATTTATCATATATTATGTCCAATAGCTGCAGTTTAGCACCTAACGAGGTAATCATGCTGGCTTTGCCAGTCCTGGTATGCTGTAGCAAGTGTATTACTCCAACAGAAATATGGCTGGTGAAAGGCAGACTGAACTGACTAGAAAAAGATGGCTGTTACCTCCTGGGCCACTGCGTTCTTGTGTCAGTTTATTTGCATGGAACACTTGGCTGTTTCAGCTCACTGCAACTAACTGCTCGAGTGCTTAGCTAATGTGAGGATCGTTTGCTTCTGCTGCTTTGCTCTGCTCAAATTTAGGCTAATTCTGTAAAACATGAAGGAGAAGACTCAGCAGGCCGGACATCTTCTTGGACAATGCAGGATGGAAAAGTAAGTATGCATGGACTTTGCAAAGCACAAATATAGTTAGTGATACTTTATGTTTTATTCCAGCCTTTAAACTGATTTGTGCATGTCTTACACAGTAATACCTCACAGTCTGCATGTGGCTTAGTGGGAGAGAGCATGTCCTGAGTTAGCGCTGCTAAAATCATACTAAACTATGTAAGTATAATTTCAATAGAGTCCAACTTTACTCGTTCTCTAGAAGTATACAATCATCTAAAACAAATACTGGATGCATTTCAAAATGTTTGTATATCATCATTATATTAAGTAAGTTAAACACTAAATCAGAACAAAATACATGGCATGTGACAACTGTCTTGTCTCTTTTAATCTATATGATCTTTGTCACAGATAAATGAATAATAAATAAATGTATTAGTTATGACATGCTCAATAAAGAGCCCATCGTGTTTCAGTGCACTTCATCAGGGGACAGAGTGCACAAAGAATCATGTGATAATATTGGGATTTCTCCACCTCTGGATTTGTGACAGTGAACCTACAGTATGTGGACAGTGGCTAGAAAGGAGTTCTATATTATCATTCATTTCAGTTTATTAAATATACTGTAGAAACATGATACAGTCACTCAGTTAGATAAAACTGCACATTTATGGGACAGAGGCAGTATGTAGCTTGTGACTTTGGAACATATTTCAAGATATTTAGAAGATGGCCCATGTCAGTGTGGTAACACAATATCATTTGTATTGAATAAATTTTCGTATCACCCTAAATAACAACAACAGTCATCTCAGAGGACTTTACAAAGTTATCAATTCATCAACAACAGATCAGAGAATCAAACAGAATTCAAACACAGGAAATGCAATAATAACAAACACATAGGGAGTGGGAAGACCAATTCATTTCCTATTTAGGTACATTCAAATCTGTGCACATACATTACATTCTGGGACTAAGATACTGTATTTCATACAGGTCCTCACTGAAGGAGATGGCAGGGTCCATGTTGAAACCACCAAGGGCCACTGTATCTTCACCATTGAAGGAGCAGAGCGTCAGGACGAGGGAATCTACTCTGTGGTGGTCCGAAACGAAGCCGGAGAAGACACTGCGGATGTCCATGTGAAAGTCGTGGGTAATGAAACATTTGTCATTTACATCTGAGGGTGTTGTGATCTCAGGAGATGCTTTTAGTTGTACAAAATGTGGTTTTCTTCAGATGTGCCAGATCCACCGCAAGCTCCCAGAATCCTCAGTGTTGGGGAAGACTCTTGTGTTGTTCAGTGGGATCCTCCGGTGTTCGATGGCGGACAGCCTATTATTGGTAAAATATTTTAAGCAAGTATCCTGTTCAAATGGTTAAGATTCAGAGATCTCAGACTGCACAAAGAACAATGCGGACTAACAAACTCTGCCAACCTCACCTCACATGTTATTTTATCATGTATTCTTATTTTGCTAAAGTTAAAGATGTTATACTTACTTCTTATAATGCTAAAGTAAGAGATTTTATACTTCATTCTTGCTTCTTCATTATGCTAATACCGGAGAATAGACTTGCTTCCTTATTACTCTAAAGCTAGAGATTTTATACTTGCTTATTTACTATGCTAAAGTTATAGACAGTGCAACACATACATTTCCCCACTGTGGGAGGAATAAAGAATCTCTCAATTGTTCTCTTAATAATATGTGACAAAGTTTAAAGTCTAAAGTTTCAGCTGGAATTGCTTCGATGCTATATGTCATTTTAAACTTTTAACAAAGAGGACCTGTTTATCTCGCTCTGTGGTGAAATCCATCTTGTCTTCCAGGTTATGTGCTGGAGAGAAAGAAGACAAAGAGCTACAGGTGGATGAGACTGAACTTTGACCCGTACCCTGACACGACTTATGAGGCCAAAAGGATGATTGAAGGAATGATGTACGAGATGAGAGTGTACGCCGTCAACAGCATCGGCATGTCCCGCCACAGCCCGGCTTCACAACCTTTCGTTCCCGTCGGTGAGACTTCTACTGGGACCATTTCGTCTCTTTTTAATCACTCTTTTTAATTAGTTCATCAAAGTTGTTTGAGGTCATTTAAAGATTGATTGAACTTTTGAGGTGTAACGTTTCTCCAGGCCATGGGTTCTTGTAGCTTGTGGTCACTCCTGAACAAGCTCAAATTTCAGAAGTGTGGCTGTCGCGACCCCGGTTTAGAAACATAACCATCACTTGTCCCTTCTGACAAAATAAAACAGCCGACCATGCCAAAATGCATTAATCTTATATGATTTTTTGGTTTAATTGTTTGCATACGGAGAGCTGATTGGCCTCGCTGAGTGAGGGTTTTCATCTCATATTCACTGAAAAAGCTGATCAAAAGATGTGACAAAATACATGCATCAGAAAGCTAAAGTGATGAGATTTAGGTCAGGTTTGGATTCAACCACAACTGGGCCAAACATGAATAAAAGATGTATTGGAAGACTGATAGCAAAAAAAAGTAACTATAACTTCTAATTACATTTTAGTTAACAATTTTGAACAGATACACTTACATGGTTGTTTTCCTTAGACACCAGGGTTTATTATGAAATATAACATGCCATAGTAGCCCCATACTATCAATGCTGCAAGTTCCTGCGATAAAGATAATTGTAAGTCATTTCAGGGGCTACTGAAAATGGTCTTGCGAGCTGCATTTGGCCCACGGGCTTGAGTTTGACATGCCCCGAGGGTCCAACTCCAGCATGTGCCTCCTGTGTCTGGCATCCCAGTTTTTGGTCACCCTGTGTGGAGTGAATGGAAAGACCCAAAAACAATTATAAAGTCTGTGAAAGGTGCTATATAAAAAGATATTACTTACTCCGGTATAATATAGAAAATTAATGTATATAAACTATATATTATTGATTTCCCCCCAACCCCTAGGGACAAACCGATATGTTTGATCTATAGTTAATCTGTTCGCATTAAATGGAACGTGATTGTTTAGCTGACCCATACATTGTATGATGTGTGAAGAAAATATATCTGGAATCTCCATAAGTGTTGCAGGATGTTCTTTAAAGGAAGTGTGTCAAGAGGACAACAAGAGGTTTGTCCCGAGTGAGAATAGCCGAGGCATTTGGCACCAAACAGGTACAACTATCAAAGTGTTTGCTGAAGCTACGTACATGAGCAGGAGCTGGAGGCCTGTGTGCTGTGTTGGACCAGTGCATTTCAGTCAAACATATTAACCCTTGAGGCACCAAAGGAACAGAATTGCATGAGCTCCCAAATCCAGCACAAACACTTTCTATACAGTGACTCAGAAACATTTCCCTACATTTTTCTCAATGTTTTCCTTTTATTTATATTCCATAACACATTTCTGCTTAAGTCTAGATAATGTTTAGATAATTGCTTTGCTATTCCGATCAAATATTATTTTGATGATTTGCATTTTCACACAAACAAAAACCCCCAAAAATATCTAGTAATCTGTTGTTTCTGACAGTCACTCCAGATTTGTGGAGCACACTTATGTAGTTTTGTTTGACACTGTCTGACCCCAGCTTTACAAGGTCAAAGTTTCATGCTGTCAGCAAGTTGTAAAATTGATAAATGGTACAAGAACAGTGGGCTGCTGCTGTTTTGAATTGTACTGTGATTTTTTAGCAAATTTGAACCTGATTACTAAAAAATGTGGGAGAGTTGTCTGAGCTTTTTTCTTCAATTTAACTTATTTGAAGTTCTTCTATTTCTTCTGTTTTTTCTATGCATAAATTCTAGTCTTGTATCTTAATTTGTGATGTTTGTCAGAAAAAGCCTTTCTCGGGACGGACATTGCAAACTAGCCTTGGCTATAAATGTTGTAGTATTTCACAAGTGAATTGTGTACACTCATCAAATAAATGAATAAGGATAAATTAGATATTGTGCCAATATTGTACAGATTGTACAGATTTTCTTCTTTTGTGGAAACATATTGAATGTGTTTGCAGCTCCGACCAGTGAGCCAGTCGGCCTGTCTGTGGATGACATCACTGACACCACCATCGCTCTGAAGTGGCGGCCTCCTGAGAGGATCGGAGCAGCGGAGCTGGAGGGATACAGGGTCGAGTACTGCAAGGAAGGCAGTAAGTGCTGAAAATCACCTCTGCTGCTTTCCATCCAGAATTACTTTGACCTGAAATGATGTGCACTAAATCAATATACAAGCCCTGAAAAGAACACTTCTGTTATCGTTGTCAATGTGCTCAGGTTGTCTGGCAGTATTTTATTTTTCATTGGTTCATTTACTGTTGTGAAAACGGCACAATAAATATGCAAAAAATCACAACTAGGATCAGTTAAAAAACCTTTTTTCCCAACTTCTGATTTGTTTTTTATTATCATTTTTGTATGTATGTATATTTTAAAAATGGAATATGTTAAGCTATTTGATATACTAATTTTGTGATAGTTAGTGATCCACACAATGCTAACAAAAGCATGAGCCAATCAATCTTCAATAAATAGAGGATAGATTTACCAATATTCCAATAATGTTGCACTTTTGTTAAAGTGGGGCAAAGTGTTAGATAAGGGCCCAAAAGTATTTATTTTTTACTGAAACAAGTGGAATTGGTTAGAAGGAGACAAATCAATAAATTCTAATTATTTGATTCTCTCAACTGTTTGTAAAGTCCTCCATGTGGAATGCTGTTGGGATTTAGGGCTTTACAAAAATACCTTGAATTGCATTTGGAGGTTCTGAAACATGCCCAGTTCAGACAGTGGCCGCACATTTAAAATCAACTGTGTGTGTGTGTGTGTGTGTGTGTGTGTGTGTGTGTGTGTGTGCTAAAGCTGACGAGTGGATTCCGGCCTGCGAGGGGTTGACAGACAAGACGTCCCTCATGGTCAGGGGTCTGAACACTGGGGACAAGCTGCAGTTTCGTGTCCGGGCGTACAACATGGCAGGCCCCAGCGCCGCTGCCACTCTGGCTCAGCCCGTCACCATCAGGGAGATAATGCGTCAGTACACTACATACATCTCTGAACTCTACCAGCTCTATGCTTCTCTGGCCTTTTCTTACACGTGTTTCTATATTTTGTAGAGAGACCAAAGATTTGGCTTCCCAGAAATCTTCGTCAAACTCTGATCAAGAAAGTTGGAGAATGTGTCAACCTGGTGATACCGTTTCAGGTGAAGTCAAACCAGAACACACAACTCAGGTTAAACGGATAACTCCTGTAGCCCCCAGGATTTAGTTGTTGCTTTTAAACAGTCAGGCAGTTGAGGAGTGGTAACATGAATTGACTACATGCAAAATGGACCCCAGCGAACATTTAATGAAGCTCTTGGGAATCCAAATAAATAAATCAACTGTATCAGGGACATATTGTCATTTCCTATTGTTAATAAATGTTACTATCTTCATTAACAATGTTAAATACCACTTTAGCAACTGGAGCAAAACACAATTCACTTTTTTTATATAGCACTGTGATTTTACCCAAGTATTTTGACATTCCATACAGGGAAAGCCCAGGCCAGTGGTCACATGGACAAAAGACGGGGAGCCGTTGACCTCAGCATTGGTCAGCATCAGAAACAGTGAAACAGACACAATCTTCTTCATCCGTAAAACAGAGAGGATCCACTCGGGCAAATACCAACTGCAGGTTCAGATTGAAAATGTGGAGGACAAAACCACCATCAATCTACAGATCGTTGGTACGAAGCTCTATGTTTTATTTCATATAAAAGCTATTGACCTGAGCAAAGTATATTTGTCTTCTGCAGACCTCCCCGGAGCTCCGGAAGCCTTGAAGATCGTCGATGTCTGGGGTTTTAATGTGGCTCTGGAGTGGAAGCCGCCAAAAGATAATGGCAACTGTGAAATAACCGGCTACACCGTTCAGAAAGCCGACAAAAAAACAATGGTACGTTGATAGACATGATTAAAGCTGGAGTACCTAACAAAAAAAACTATGTTGTCCATAAACAATTATGTTTAAACATAATAAAACAACAAAAATAAACTAAGAATTTGCCGGATACCCAATTTGACTTCACAGGAATGCTATTGCTCTGTCTTAATTGTCTCACAATCTAATTATATAGTGACATTTTGAAAAAAAATGAAACATAAAATAAGGGTAACATAAGATGATTTGCCATCGTACATGGGGATCACGTCCGCAGCCGTGACGACAAAGGTCCTGATGCCACTATGCAGCGACAGAAGCTCCAAAGTCGACAAGAATGTGCTAATCTTATCCAGGGCCATGGCCGTGTCCAGACTTAGTGCTCTTTGACGTACGCTATTGTTCCTCTGCTGCTCCCCTGGGCTCATTACAACATGATAGATTCACAAAAACCTTATCGAGTTACCAATTAAAAATGAAGAGTTCATATGTGTGTGTCCTCTTCACATCTCTTCTACTGGCAGGACATATAATTACATTACAGTTCGAATTAAGGGTGAATTAATAAAATATTGTGCTACTGATGATGGGATTGGATAAGTAAGTGAGTAAGTAATGTTTATTTATACAGCACATTTTACAGACCAAGGTCACCCAAGCTTTTTACAATGTTCAGAGTTCAGATATTTTTCTATTCACACGGTGATGACGGAAACGAGACGCCAAACACACCTAACCCTAACCCTAACCCGAAGGAAACCTACGCAGGAAACCTGCCAATGTGTATACACGTGTGAAACTGATATTTTATTTGTCTTAACATTGAAACAACCATGATTGCAAGTATGATTGAAAGTATGATTGACCTATTATTCACCTGTATCTAAATGCACTTCCATAGCTGATAGACTGTAGCGAAAAAGGTTGTTATTCACTGTGGTTACACTAATGTTTATGTAAAAGTGCATTAAACAGACTATATTCTCTTTCAGGAGTGGTTCACGATATATGAACAGTACAGACGCACTCACTGTGCGGCCTCAGATCTAATTATGGGAAACGAGTACATATTCAGAGTCTACGCTGCGAACCTCGTCGGCCTCAGTCCTGAGCCGTGCAACTCAAAGGACAGCGCATACATCCAGAAAACAGGTAGGAAATTTATTTATTTTATACTTTCATTGTGAGAATAAATGTAAACCAGTTGTTTTTGCAACTGTGTACATTAAGATTACTCTCTGTTTCATTTGATCACCATTTTCGGTGAAGTCAGATTGCGCATTCTGGAGAACATTGGAAAGTTTTTTTGTGTTTGAAATGTGCTATATAATTATAGTGAATTTGAATTCCTCAATTACAGGCCACAGTAATAAGAAGCACAAAAACAAAAAAGGGGATATATTGTATAGCACAAAATCTTCAACTTCAGCTAAATAAAAATATATACAGTAACACTCTAAGAATCAGTTATGTTTACACTAATAGCAGTAAGATCCATATTTAATTGAGCTTTAAGCACTAAAGTACACATCTATAATACACTCCACTGCAAAGAATTGTGAACTAATCGAAGTATCTAGCTCTGTAGGTTCAAATATTTACAGTTATGGCCTCTACTGTATGTAATGTATGTATGTATGTAGTGTGTTTACAGCATGTTAAGGGGTTTCTCCCACTTCGAAATTCATCTGAACTCTCTTTTCAGCTATTGAGTACAAGCCGCCCAGCTACAAAGACCATGACTTCTCAGAGGCCCCAAAGTTCACTCGGCCTCTGGTGAACAGGTCCGTTATTGCAGGATACAACGCCACTCTCAGCTGCGCAGTCAGAGGGATACCAAAAGTAAGTCCCCAACCACTGTCATTTATAGTCCTGTACGTATGAAATTATTTTATGATTACACTGCAAAATATACAACACCATAACACAACAACTACCGGATTCCCCTGCCCCTAAAAACATGTACAATGAGGGAGTGAATGGATTGTTATGCTCGGTGGTGAGTGATGCTCTATTATATTCTTCAACCTCACTATCAGAAATAAGATATCCTTCTATTGGGTGAATGCAATGGTTTTTTACCTTATATCTATATTCACACTCATCAATTCAATTTGTGTGTGTGTGTGTGTGTGTG
>JAPMNZ010924699.1:0-11458 GCA_029875035.1 Pomatoschistus microps
AGGGGCATGAAGCCCCAGACAGCATAGCTCCCAGGATCACCCGAGTACTCAAACTCCCCCACCACGTTAAGGTGGCAGTCCAGGGGGAGCTTTTTCCTTTGCAATATAATTGTCACCTTGTTATGTTTTTGATTGATGAAATTTTGACCAAAGGATGACTCAGGGAAGGCTAACAATCTTAGATTGTCAGTCAAGCTGCGTAGGGAGTCAGTTTGCTGGAAGAAGTCTGGTAACATCCTCTCCTCCTTCCTACTTTATCGGTCTGCATTATTAGGATTTTTACTGTTGTCTGTTTCATGGCACGACAACGGGACCTCTGAACCTGGCCCCCTATATCTACACCTGTGGACTGCCCTGCCTGACCCACCTGGGAGTGCTTCAGTCCTGCACCAGACCTGTCCACGTTCTGCGGCCTCTGCGTGGCCTTTGTCTTAGTTTTGCTGCTTAAGTCCGGGCTCTATGGCCTGTCCGTCCGTGTGGAGCGGATCCCTCTCTCAACGTGGATCTCCCTGAGGTTTCTCATTTTCCTCCCACTGGGTTTTAGAGTTTTTCCTTGCTGATGAAGGAGGGTCTGTTGGACAGTTAGTGTCTGACAAGAAGGACTGTGGTGATGATCCAGGACACACTCAGAGGACCCACTCAGAGGACAGACACAGAGACACAGTCAGAAGACACAGTCAGAAGACACAGTCAGGAGACAACATTTTGTCTACAACATTTATGGACATTTATCAACATTTATGGACATTGGTCTCTCCCTATGAACCAATACATACAGTATGTGTTCTATATTTTTTTGTGTCATGTTGATTCTCTGATCTGTGTTGGCGATTTCAATGGTTCTGTAAAGTCCTCTGAGATGACTACTGTTGTGATTTAGGGCTATACAAGAATAAAGTGAATTGATCAATCTTCAAATCCAATGTAAGTAAGTCAGTAAGAAAGTGATCTTTATTTATATACCGCCTTTCACTCTAACCAGAGTCCCAAAGCGGTTTACAATTGTTATTTTTTGGGCATTTGTCTCTCACTCCACACAAAGATGGGAACGAGGTCGCCAGTACAGGAGGCGCATGCCAGGACTATTGTACATGTTTTTAAGATGTTATAAGAATGTATTTATTCTTGCTAGTCTAATTCTAAGCAGAGACTTCCAGACTTCCCTATCCACACACACTTCCTCCAGCTCATCTGGGGGAATCCCAAGGTGTTCCCAGACCAACTGAAAGACAGCAGCCCTACTTCAAGCTCCTCCCGTACGACTGAGCTCCTCACCCTATCTCTGAGTGCTCAGCCACTCTGGAGAGGAAGCTCATTTCGACCACTGGTATCCGCAATATTGTCGTTTCAATCATTACCCAAAGCTCATGACCATAGGTGAGGGACGGAACGTAGAAATCGACCAGTAAATCGTGAGATTTGCCTTTCGGCTCAACTCCCACTACCCACGGTCCGGTACAACGACGCATCACTGCTCACGAGAGATGCGATCCGCATCTCAATTTCACGCTCCATTCTTCCCTCAACCCCAAGATACTTGAACAAGGAAGAACCTGATCTCAAATCTTCCCAGCGCATGCTGAAGGTCCTCGTTTGTTAAAAACAAACAAGACAAGATCCTCCACAAGCAGGGTCCCCAAACCGGACCCCTTCCAGCCCCTGGCTGCCCTGTACATAAAAACCGTGAACAGATCGGGTGACAAAGGGCAGCCTTGGTGAAGGGCATCATCCACTGGGAACAGGCCTGACTTACTGCCGGCCATGCAGCTCTGACCCAAACCCCATGGAGGACCCACCAAACGTTTTTTATTTAAAGAATGACAAAAAATATTTTGAAGCAAGGTTTAAAGTTCGACTTTATTGTCCCCAAAGATACATTTGTCTTAAGCTAAATCTTATGTCATATTAAAAAAAAAATCATAGAAAGTCACTAATCCGATTGCATTCTGGGTACCCTGCAGAATTAATATCATGATAACTGAAAGTTGCCGTACAGCCTCCCAATGTTGATAGAGCTGTTTCATTCATTTATGGATAATGGTCAAGATGGAACAGGGAGCTTCATAGAAACATAGATTTAAAAAACAGAAACCAAAACCTGCTTTCCTGTCCACAAAATCCACAGCAGCATTGCATCAGCCACTCCCCCCCCCCTCAAAAAAACAAATAATCACATGCTGTTTTCCCAAACGAGTTGTGAGAGTGAAAGTAATTTGATAAAGACTCTTATGTGCTCCGTCTGAATGTGTCATGTCCACTCCTGTCTCTGCACAAGTTAGCACACTCACTCAACATGTGCTCCTTCAAACTGTCGCCAGTCCAACTCTTTCTCTGCACTTTCTGAACCTCACACGTCGCAATCGCCAGCAAAAATCCATCACAGACTGTCGCGTGTTTTATAAATCTCTTTTTTGTTCAAACGACTGCACTGAAGTATAAAAATACATTTCAGTTTATTCACACAACATCCTGTACTGAGTCTGTCAGACACTTTGAAATCTGTGATGTCTGCCGAGGTCTTCAAGTGGACAAAGCATCAGATAGTTATGATTTAATATCACAGGTAACTCAGAGTATGCACTAGTATGCAGAGTAGCAGGGGTGTCTAACTTTTAAACACCCAAAAATGCAACTATGTAAAACAATCCATAACTGGTTTCTCGCACTGTTTGGCTCTATAGCAATAGTTTTCAAAGGTATGTAGGTTTTGGCCTCTCACACGTTTTTAGATCTGTATTTTTCAGTCATAAAAGTGAGAATAAGAGGTTAACTTTCACACAGCAAACGGCTCTCCTCCCAAAGCACTTATAAGCATGCAAAAAAGGATGCATGTTGTTGTCTGATTTGTTTACGAAATGTTATTTCTACAGAACACTTTCTGTTGGGAAAAACAATGAAAAAATGTTTAGACACATCGGCTTTCAGAAATTCTGCTTGAAAATAGATAAAAAAGATTAAAACAAATAAAAAATAAAAAATTCAATGTAACAAAAAATATCAGATTGAAAAATATGTATATTTTAAATTCTTTGATAAAAACTAATGTTGAATTAGAAACGCTATATCCTTCAGGCTTCTTTTTACATTCCAGTAATATTAATTAATTGTTTAATCTGCAATTGAGTAGTTGGAGAAATTGTGTTTGGTAATTTAAAGGGCTGCAACAAGTTACTCAACAAAATCGATTACATAAATTCTTTAAGGCAAAAACTAACACAACTTTTTCCAAGTCCAAACTCATCTTGAACTCGACATTATAGTGTAGGTCCTGCTGTGTAGGTCTTATCACAGAGCAGATCAAGGTCACAAGTGAAACAGTCAAAATATAAATTCTTCAATCGGCTGCAACCCTGTTCATTTAGCACTTTCTCCTGGCCAACTCACACCAGTCAGTTGTGGGAGTGACACATTCCAACACACTCCCTCTGTGGTGGAATCTTCTGCCACCGCTCCACACTGTTAGTTTTTTCTGTTACCTCACTTTGTCATTTCCTTTTAACCATTTTGTCGGGCAAACCTGACCTGACCAAACCTGGAGGCCATTTTATAAACTGGGAGAGTCCACTGGTCTCAAGGACTCGGAGGGTGGTAAGAGACACTTTCAACACATTATAATCTTAGTTCAGTTTAGTATTTTCCTCCTTGGTGTTGGATTACTCTGCTTTTATTTAAGTCATGGTCTTGATGGGTTTGCTTTTTTTTTTGGATCGGTCAGGTGGTTGCTTAGAGACACTCAAAAGAAAATCAGATCAAGGAACGATTCCCACAGACACTGGCCGCGAGGCAGGTTAAAATACTTGCTCAAGGACACAACAACAGCTGGTTTCAAAATAGAGCATGATTCAAACCTCCAACCTTTTCTTTTGAGTGTCTTGAAAGACGAGACACTCACGGTGGCTGAGTGGACAGCACTCTCGCTTCTCAGCAAGGAGGACCTGGGTTCGAATCCCGGTCGGAACAGGGCCTTTCCGGTTTCTTGGTTGGGGGCTTTGATGCGCCAGTGTGTTCGGCGACTCGCTTCTGTCATCACTGTGTGTGGAATGATTGGAACAATTTATGAACATTGCAAAAAGCGCCTTGTTCTGTAAAAAGCGCTATATAAATAAACATTACTTACTTTCGAAAAAGCTGTTATTATTCCTCATAACAAGCTTGTTTTCTTCTCAAGTTTTTACACAGCTTATATAGAGTGGTCTGCGTTTTACTCACACAACCACCACATGGATCATGATTTTGAACTACGCCTGGAAATAAAAGAGCACAGAATAGACTACGCTTGGTCATTCCAATCGCACAAACTCATCCAACATACTGGTCTCAAGTGTGTTATACCATGGAAGTTTAATCCGTTTTATTACATTTGATTTCTTGAAGTTTCTCTCTGGCCTTTAAGGAATGCCATTTATTTTCAGTTCCTTTTGAACAAACATCCCAATAGATAGATCATATATCCAGTGAGAGGAGATTTTGAAACAGTATTGCCTCTATTCTAGTTTACAATACCACATACAAACTCCTCATGAGCTTGTCACAGTGAACTCACAAACGATGTCCGCTCAGTGCCTCGGGCCAACTGAACTGGTCATTTGTAGTTTTGCGGAAATCCCAAATGTATTCTGTGTGACACGCAAGAGGGAGACTTTTACACAACCTCTGCAACCTTTTTTGCGGAGAATAAAAACAAAACTGGCACAATGAAGAGGGCAACAAGCTGGGTTCAAAGTCAACTGTCAGGACTCATGGTTGTTTGCTGAAAAAGGCTAGTGGCCCATTTCTCTTGCCATAAAGATTGGGGGATATCCTGTACTATCATCTTTAAATGAAATTAAATTAGAAAAAAACAGCCAAATTAGCCTGAGCGCCTCCTATACTTTCCCCTAAGCAGCCAAACAAGCATATTACACATCTTGGGGCAATGGGGTGATGCGCGACAAGACTTCGCCTAGGGAATTTTTGGCTCCTTGGACCGGACCACAGTTTCCAAGCCTGAAGGGGTCAGCGGTGGGCTGTCTGAGAAGCTGGCAACCATCGGGGCTCTGGAGGGGATGTTGTTTTTTTGGGTAAGAGAATGGGGGTTTTGCTTGTGGCAGGTTGGCACACACCGGACAATTTTGCTTTTGCCAGAGACCGACGAAAGCTTTTAGACATTCATCCTCATACCACGCCGAGGGACTTAAGTACTTCGAAGGCCCCAGATAGACTAATGAAAAAGCCATAGGGTACTTTATTTGTTTAACAGTGTGTCCCAACTCTCAATGCCCCAAACAATTAGACTTTTAAACATGGAGTATCAAGAGTCATGGAGGAGGGGTTCTTGTACCTCCGTGGACAGTTAACTGGAAGGCGTTTAGTTTGTTTACTTTTGAAAAACCCCACTGCATTGCTCGGAGTCATTTTTTGATTAAATATTTCAGACCCAAATTAAATGGGTTGGACATGTGAACAAGGAAGCACGACAACTCATTATTGTGTGTTTTGTGCTAACAGACCTCACAATATTCTCCTCATTTAGATGTGATGGCACCAAATCGTTCTACAGCTGTAAACACAGCGCTTTTGGGGTAGAAGTTTTCTTGTATGAAAACTTTCACACCATGCCAGAAATCGTTTCTGTATCACACACAGGGCCAGAGATACCGATCAGTATAGATGAGGTCACTTTGGGCTCCAGGATGCTCATTGTGTGTTTTGAGCTGCTGCTATGTGTTTTTGTCACTCTATGGAATTTCTACTTTAAGATTAAGAGTGCAGCCACCTAATTTATTCCATATTTTTTAATAAATTATCTATAGTCATGCCTGAATGGCAGATGTGGCAAGGGTCCCTACAATGGATTTTACTCAGGGTGTCTTTGTGTTTCCTTCTTGTTTGACACCAGTAAGTAAGTATGTAAGTAATCTTTATTTATATACTGCCTTTCACAGACCAGAGTCACAAAGCGGTTTACAATTGTTATTTTTGGGCAATTGTCCTCTCACTCCACACAGAGATGGGAGCGGGGTCGCCAGTACAGGAGGCGCATGCCAAAACTTTTGTGCCTGTTTTTAATTGTAGGGGAAACCGGAGCACCTGGAGGAAACCTGTGCAGACACAGGGAGAACATGCAAACCACTCAAAAAGGCCTGGTCCGACCGGGATTCGAACCCAGAGGAACCCATCCACTCAGCCACCGTGCCGCCCACGGTGTAGTATAGCACAAAACATTGTAAACAATTTCACAGTGTATGATAGTTAATAATATTGTTGAATTTGTATGAAACAAGAAAAGTATTTTAAGACAAATAGTTTTTGCACAACTTCAGAAAAGCGAGAAAATAAATAAAAAATACCAGCCTTAACTTTGAACACATCAATGTAGTGTTGTAGTTTGTATTCATGCCAGATGTGGTGCTTCCTGATGCCTCAGACAGAAACATTATGGCCACTGAAAAGCTTTTTAATTGGTTGCTCATCATCAGCTGTTTCATGTGGAGCTCTACAGGTGTGGAGGGAGATAATTACAGGTTGGAGCCAACTTCACACAAACCACTAGAGTGAAAATATATATTTTATATGATTTTTTCTTTCAGCTCAGATGGCTGCCTTTTTGACCTGGAAAATAAAAACAAAAAAGCCTAACCCTGACCCGACAGTCTTGAAATGGACCATGCTAACTCTCTAGCTCAATGAAGCAGAATAAGTAAGAGCTCATGGACAACGTTTTATTCCAGATCCCACTCAGTCAGTGTTGGGCTCTCGATAATCTGGGTGTTTATATTTGTTTTAGTTATTTTTTATGTAAGGATTGACCAATCAGATGACTTCATTCCGCAGGGTAAACTCCAACTTGCCTTAGTAACCATCTTAGCAACACATCTACCCCTTTTATGGTGCAAAGCTAATGCCGCGGAAGAAAAGGCCATTCCACATTCCTGATATACTGTCTCTGCACTGTGCTTTACTGAAGGCCACTGAAGTTGTTCCTGGGATCTGCTGTAACCACTGCTCTATGACAAGCTTTGAGACGAATAGTAGTTTTAAAACAAGTGTTCTGAACGACGTTATTGTCAAACAGTGAGCACATGCATGCTTTTAGAAACATTCAACTATTTGAATGCAAATCTGAGGCAAACACTTCATGAATGCCTTTAGTAAACAGACATGAATGTATGACTTTTATGTCAATCCTCTTTGGAGACACTCATGGGTGTCTTTCTGATCCCCTCTCCATGGCTTTCATTGCCTGGAGGTCTTACCTGGTCTGTTGTGTCTGTAATCCTCTGTATGAGTATCTAAACCTGTTCTTGCAGCATTGCCCTCATCTTTCCCCTCTCCTCGTTTCCAGCCCGTTGTGCTCCTCTCCTCTCAGCCGTTTATCACTGGCCCTTGTTCTGTTAATCCCGAGGGTTTTGTTTATTTGTGTTGGAGATGCTTTTACAGCTTGTGACTGACCCCACCTATTTTCTCACCAGTCATTTGAACAGCAGGGCTGCTTTGCAGCTATTCCACCAATTAACATACCATTAGCATAATATTTGCATGTGTGCATTAGGGTGTTGATGGGGAGAGAAAATAACAGTTTTACAGGCTTTTTCTAGTCTCAAAAATATATTTCCTGTAATGACGTTAAAGCGCCCACAGGCTCCTTTACCTCGCTCTAGCAACATCGTGTTTTTAAGTTTGCTGTGAAAGTTGCGATGGTCCTCCCACACAAGAACATCTGACGATCATCCCATCAGATCCGCTTTTTTCCTACACTCTTGTTTGTCATCAGAATCAAAACTTTCTTTGAAGCACTATACTTTCCTTCATACTCTCTTATATTTTGTGAGCATATGATTTTCCCTATAACATGGTTCAAAAGATAAAGTGAACACAAAGATTAATCCTGATCTTTAGTTCAATAGGTAACTTACACTTTGATTTGAACACCGCAGGCTCATGAGCATGGGGCAGCTCGTGAGCAGCTCGTGAGCAGCTCGTGAGCAGCTCGTGAGCAGGACAAGCTGCTTGACCTTTGTCTGTCCCTCTTTGCTCAGACATGAGTCACATTAGGACGCCCCTCAAACTGACGCCTCTCTGCCACTCCAAAGGCTTTCCAACAAGCCAGCGAGTGGGATATCACTCTCACGGCTATCCCAGGGACCTACAGTTACAGTCGGTCATGGTCAGTTTACGTAAGTGTGTGTGCAAAACAATGTCATACCCCTGTGTGCCTCGGCTCAGACTGCTGCCTCTTTGACCTGACAATGTTTATCCAATGCAAAAGAAAATAAATGGACAAACTGATTGTGTGTGTGTGGCCCACTGCCCTCAGCACATGGACAATAATAAACCAATCTTTTTCTCACATTTACACACGGGTTGCTGTCACACTGGTCTAATTTCAATGTCTTCCTTACACTTATTCCTCATAGTGGGCAGCAGCGATGACGGGTGGATCCTGCTCTAACATTGTATTTATGATGTTTTGATGATATTTGGAATGCAGTCTATTTGTTGGTAAAAAAAAAAAAAAATGGGGGGAAACTAATGGGGTTTAGAGCAGTTGCTTATATGGGAACACATCCTGATGGGCGAGTGCTCCTCTCTCGGCTCCAGCTGCTCTGGTCTCTGTAATCCCTCCTCCTCGTGAATATATTAACACACTCACACTTTTAAACTACGCTTACAGAACAGCTCAGCCTCACAGCACATCCTATTACCTACTTTAAATCATTCATATGACAACGTCTTCACTCAATTTAAAAAAAACTCATGTGCGATTTCCTCATGAGGACAAAAACAGAGGCCAACGCTGGTCATTTCCAATTTTTTGCCCTCATTTTAATCTTAGGAATATGTATCATTTTTTCAGACTTCTGGGTTGGGACTCTACACGATTTTCCGTCTTTCCCTCTCCATTTCCAGCTGAGAAATTGTAAATAGAAATATATTAGTAAATAGTCTTCCTGAAAATATAAGACAGGCTTGTTCTCTGACAATAATAAAATCCAGGTTATGTTTAGCTGTGCAAAAAAGGGATTTTATCTTCACTATTTCTAATGTACTGTGATTATTTAGGATTTGAATGCCTTGTGATTGTTTCTCATTTTGTTCAGTACTTTGAGTTGCCTTGTGTATGAATTGTGCTGTACAAATAAACTTGCCTTGCCTTACATATTGAAATTGTCAATATACCAACACATGGTGAAACTATGGCAAATATTGTTGCTTGATTTTATATTTTTGCATATTTTTTTGTAAATGTAAAATGTGTATGTATCTCCATAAACTAAGGAATATAAATATTATACATACTTTTTCACACATTGCTGCTGGAATGAATGAAAACAATCAAATAGTAATAATAATGTAAATTAAATAATGAACATTATTGTAATAAGAAAATTCCATGTTGTTACATTTGACAATTTATTTATTTAAGGATTGCCCCATCTCTTTTTCAAGGGGGTCCTTTATCACAGAAGAAAAATAACAAAATCAATCACTTATCAATTATCAAAAATAAATGATAACTGATTTTTGTTGAACTCAAAATAAATAAGCACTCGACTCGATTGAACAAATCAAATCACTTCTCGGGGGAAGACATTTAGAATTGTATATTTAAAAGCAAACAGTTTGTGCTTTGGTCTGCTCCATGATGATATCGCATGACATTAGTAAACTTTACATCATAACGTTAATTGATAAAACATTGTAATGAATAAATGTGTAAAACTAACCTGCTAAAATGCGTGAAAGTGTAATGTAAAATAGCAGAGTAATAGAGTAAAAAAAATACGTGTTGTTCCTCACTGTCTGTACATTTTGTGTGTGTCTTTCTTTTATCTGTGAGGCTGCAGCAATGAGTGCAAATCCAAAGTTAGGCGTGCGATACATTCAAATGCAAATGTTTCCTCGTATCAAATCACATCACATTGTCTTTTCTATTCTAATGGAAATAGTGGATGATTTAATCCGAGCTGAACTCCTACTGTGCACCGTAGGGCCCTCGTGTGTGCGCCTCAGCCACGTTCTCCCTCTGCTGACAATACACACACACGCACACACACGCACACACACGCATACACACACATACACACACACACACACACACACACACACACACATGCATCCCCTCCTCGCAACATCGACATTCTTCGCCAGCTCCTTTACCTCGGGGCACCGCTGAAAAATTAACTACACCCAGGGAACCCACCAAGTCCTCCACTTATACTCCAGTGTTATCAAATGGGCTTTTTTCAGGGTTGCTTTGGTAATTAGTGAAACACGTGGAACAATTTTGGTCCAAAGTGCTGTTGCATGTTTTTTGATGTGTGGAAGCGGCGGATTGATAGAGGACATATGGACCCAGATGGGGACAGGGAGTCGAGACGAGAGAGCTGAGTGGGGTTTGCTGTCGCTTAACCCTTTTTAAACGGAGGCGTGCACATTGTTATCGCCCGAGCTGCATCAATTAAAGATTTCTCCGTCCGGATTTGTGGGAAATCAAAGCGTCGTGAATAAAAGATAGTTTGGAGACGGTCCGAACTTTGCTGACCGCTTCCTCATCAGATTCAGCTTTTGCTTGTTATTTGCAGTTAAAATCCATCATATTGGAATATTTGTGCGAAAATATCCAGTATGCACAATAGAGAGAGTAATTGGAAAATAATTGAAGAGTTCCATTTGCAAAAACAGATATATTTGTTTTGAAAATTAGTCAAGAAGTGGCATATTCCTCCTGCTACAATCATGTTTTGTTACTGGAAGCACATCTGAAAGAATTTGCTCAAGAAGGGATGACATTTTAATTGTGGGGTACTGAAATATATCTTTTTAAAAAAACGACTTAGTAAATTAATTCCACTGGGATTGTCTGTTTCTACCGGACTATTCCAGGGTTTTTCAATCAGCGTGCCGTGGCATGTTAGTGTGCCTTGAGATGCTGGGTGTGCGTTTGAAAATTATCCAATAACTACTAATTGGAGAAAATAATATGAAAAAAAAATAAAAATGAGAAGATACACTTTTTTGTACTTGTTTGAATTTTTAAACAATACGCTTTGATGAGAATGACTTTGCCTTGTTGATAAAGGCTGCAGACTTTCATTTTTGCATCAGTTTTCAGCCTCAGTGTCAAGAGATTGTTTTCAGTTAAAACAATGTGTCACGGCTCAAAAAGGTTCTACTCTATTCTGCTGAGAGGACATCCTCGTCTTGAGCCCTTGAAAAATAGCAAAGGGTGGTTACCTATCCTTTTAATGTACTGTGTACTTATGTATGATTTTAATGCTCTCTTATTTCATTTAGCACTAGGTTAAATCCTCCAGCTCCTGTAGTCCTGACCAAGCCGAGCATCTGGAGATGGGTTCCCGGGCGCTGTTACTACGGCGACCACTGCTCCTGACCATAGACTGTATATATTAACGGACGTAGTCACGCCTATCTCCGCCGTTCTAATTTATGTGCCAAAAACTAGCCTTTCATGGAC
>JAPMNZ010924701.1:3074-16744 GCA_029875035.1 Pomatoschistus microps
CAAATGTACTTTTTAGTCTCTTTTTATGTCCCACACAGGTCACGTTTTAACTCTTGTAAATGATGTGACATGTGCACTTTACATTACGTCTGCATTATAGTTCATTTTTAACTAACTTTCAAATGTTATTGACTTACTTCAAAAATGAATATTTCTGTAACTAGCTCCAAAAATGGACTCACTCTCAACGCTGGGCACATATGACAGTCAGCGCTGAGAAGCATCGTGCTGCTACTGGCCCTTTAAGAGCCGAGTCTCAGCGCTCCTTCCACCGGGGGGAGGGAGCAGAGAGGGCCGGCACACAGCGGAGGGACAGACCGAGAGAGAGAGAGAGGGAGAGGGAAAGAGGGAGAGTGAGAGCGAGAGAGAGAGAAAGAGAGAGAGAGAGAGGAGCGGCGGTAGCGCGCCTGAGAGGTTCAAGGATCACTTCTATCCCGTCTTGTTTGGGGGACACTAACCTTGTTCGTTTGAGAATTGTGGGACTGTTTTATGTTGTTGTTGACGAGAGAAACGGACCCTTACTCCAGCATGCTCACTGAGCCTGAGCTACCTCAGGAGTGTAACAGGTACGTGCCGCTTTTTCCTCACGCAAAAACACACGCGCGTACTTTCTTCCACATGGATGACAGAGGACGGGACCTGAGCAGAAGTACAGGGTAAACAGCTGCGTTGGACTCTCTTAACTTTGCCAGGGATGAGATGGGACGAGAGTTGATCATTGACTTGTTGGGGAGGTTTTCTCGCGTTTTGCGTATGGGCAGTCCTGTTATAGTTCCAGGGGCTCTTTCGCGTGTTTGTCTTGCCCTAAAACTTCAGTGCGTTGGTTTGATTCAGTCCACAAACTCCAGTAAACAAAGTGCGTGTGTCGGAGTGAGAAACTTGCGCGTCTCTGAAATGTGATGTCTTCCGCGCACACGTGCTATACATTATTTCCACAAGACCAACGCACGATTTCTGTACATTAATTCTACTGTATTAATTAAAATTTTCACCCTGGCTGCGAAATGAATTGAAACAAATACAGCATGTGCGTTCATTTCGTCTGCGCGTATACGTGTAATACCAGGGACATGGGTGTCTGATGTCGCCTAATGAGATTGGAAACAAACAAAACAGGCAGATCTGGACGTGAGAGAATCACTGTAATTCATATAACCAAAAAGATGAAAAAAACAAAACAAAAAACACAGGATTGCTTAGACTTTTCACTAACTTTCACTGTCATCTCAAACTTCTCAACTTTTCCTTTTCCTGCTATCAACAAGTCCATGGAGCAACAAGCCTTTACGTTATATTCTTCCAACTCTTTACACCATTATTATTATTATTATTATTATTATTCTACAATCCTCACATTTTTTTCCCTCCCATAATCCAAATTTCAATGCTTCTAATCCTATTGTAGACAGCATGTGCATGTTGTTATTATTGTGCGTCTTATGCTAATGTTAATCTGGGGGAAGCGCTCCTGTGATGTTTGGCTCTTCACTCTGAGGTGCAAACCCCGCTAACCCTAATATATTTTTTCAATAGACGTTTGCCTTTTTTTTGTAGTAATGATAATGACAATTTTAATGCAAGGGGCAGATTAAGTTATACCACTCTGCATTTTAATATTCCTCGCATATTTAGTTGATTCCATTAAGGGTTTTTTGTTCATATGTGTCCTGAGAGGGGGATTTTTGATCCTTGATTTAAATGGGTAACATTTTTTTTTCACACATAAATCCTGTAAAGTGGTTGTGTGTGAGGGGAAAAAAGAGATGACAACAGCAAGGAGGAATTACAAATTTAAAGGATTACAACCAAAAGCAGAATGTATGGATATAAATGCGAGGATTACAATTACTTAGGAGGATAGTGGTTCAAAACTCCAGCCCTCCAGTAATGCACTCCATCACTTGTGTGTGCACATATACAGCATTATGAAGCAAAACAATTTTTAACACGCACAAGAGTGGTCCGTGTTGCGTGTTTATGATTTGCGATTATAGCCACAATTATTTAAATCTCTGCTTTTTCTTTTCTTCATCTTATGCTGAGTCTGTTTTTTTTTACTCTCTCAAAATGTGTCCCAAACTTGGATTCTGCTCTTGTTTGCAGTTTGGCATTTTCTTATGAGAAAATATTTGCCTGTTTCTGTCTCTAGAACACACTTATAGTCTTTGGCTGCTAATTTTGCAGGAAGAAAAATAAGAATTACTCCCTTCTTAAGACTGACAAACTGATTTTAAGATACAAAATCTCACTGTTAATAAAAACTTTCATCCTTATTTGCTATATTCTCCAAATCCTCCTATGATGTGTTTTGAAGTATTTTTTGGCCCCTGAAACAGATGAAAAACGTCCGCAGATAGTGGTAGCAGACTGCCTTGCGCTAACACAGCTTCATCTGTTCACACAAACAAAAACCAAAAATATACACATAGCGGATGGACAGCCAAAGCAACCGGAAGAATTGAGAAATCGGGTTTTGATAGCTCTTAATTTGCGGTTTTGGAGGGAAAATATGTGACTATGACTGAGGAGGTGAAATGATTGAAAAGTGCTGTGAAGTGTCAGTTGAAGTTGAGAAAATGGAAAGTGGGGAGGGGGGGGGGGGTTGCGCTGTCAAACTAGTGTGACAGGGAGTATAGGATTTTCACACTCTTGCATTTGTCCCCTTGGTTTATTGGGGTGCTCGCAGGGAGAGTGAATTGGTGAGATGGGGGTAGACAGTCAACAGTGTATGTGTCAACACACTGAAGCGCTGTTAAATCCAATCTGACGGGACTTTCTTTCCGTGCCGCCAGCTAAAAGAACGGCATCGGCAGCAGCAAAAGCAACCCCTGGAGACCCTCGCTTAATTTCATCACAGTAAAGTGGCTTTTTATTATTATTTATGTGTCGGGGAAAAAGGATGGCGGAGTCTTCGCTACTTTGGAGGACAAGTCTTTTACTCCCTGTCAGCGCATAGATTAAACACATTATACACCGCAGATTACTGCTTTTGCCACTTGTGTGATCACATGGCTGCGCTGTGACTGTGTACAGGCCTATGTTTTGTATGTGGGAATCATAAATAACACATTTATGAAGCCTATAAGCAAAAACCAAGAACACATGTAATTACAGTCACAAGTTTTGCTGAAATGCTCTCTCGATCAATCTGTTGATTTTGACTATTCCTGCTTCTTCACAAAGAGTTTTCTTATATGCTTCAACCCTGATGTGTCCCGAAAGACATTTTACAAACTGTTATTATTGGAATCATTGTAAAGCATTCCATTTTGAGGCAGAAAACTACGCAGATTAACCACTCCATGCGGATAATATTAGTGAAAGGAAAAGTTGTGTTAAATTCAAAGTCCACTGTAGAAGTGTCGCTCGTATTGTTGCGCCTCCGATTAAAAGCAAAACAGCGGAGTGACTGGAGTAATTGAGTAGCGTGTCCGTGCTTTGCAAACTAATGCAGTGCTCTGGCCCCGTCTCCCCCTGTGGCCCTTTTCCCCCCCCTCCCCTTTCGCCCCTGCATACCCCCCACCCCATCCCACCACCGCCACCACTCTTGCACTGGGGGCCATTGTCTGGGCCATATTGTCTGTCCCCAGAGAGCCTTGATAGCCGTGTCTCCATCTATGGACTGAGAAAGGGGGGCCAGCGAAGGCAGAAACACAAAAATACCAGAAGAGGGGGAAAAAAAAAAAAAAAGAGACCTCAGGATCAGCTGACCGAGCCAATCAGGCAACGGCGCGTTACAAGTTGTTGCCGTTGTTTGTGTGTGAGGGGATGCGAAAGGAATATAGGGAGAGTGGACGCAAAGAGGCTGGTCATATGAGGAGGTCACAGGAGAGGAGTCGCAGGTCAAGTGGCAGTGGCGGCTCAACAACGCGTCTTCGTTTGGCCTTCTGATGTATTATTTACACATATAGATCAAAGTATACGATTGTTACCATTTGCGTGTACTTTTCAATATGGCTGTGTCCGCGTTGCCACAAAACAGCGTACAGAAATGGCTGTAAATGTCTTGTAAATGTCTCTGTTTTTGTTTGCTATAAAATAGTCACGGAAATACTGAATATCATCATCGGTGACCGTGACAGTGAAACGACAAAGACACACTATAGAAGCTGCATCGCAAGTTTAGTTGGATTTACTTTCAAGAACCACCGAAGCAATGACTAACGTGGATGAAGTGGAAAAAATCATTAGAAATGGGCATTGAAAATAAATTACAAGCACTTATGACAGTGTTATGACCACATCACATACCACACGTGAAAAACAGAAGCTTTTTTGTATCGGCCGTTCGAGATGGCGCTCCTGTCACATGTCCCGCCCGTCTTGCCTGTCCCATCCATCTATCAGGCCAGTCTTCTTGTTTTACACTAATCCCACTGTGTCGCCTGCTTTTTTAAAAACACACGCACTCCTCTGCTCCCGCACCCCACCCCAACCCAGCCTGTCCCGCGCACAATAAGAGACCGTGTGTTTTGAGGAGCTCGGAGGTCCCTTCTCCTGCCGCTACAATGAAACCACTGTGTTAGCAGGTATAGACCAGGGGGGTGGAAGAGGAGGGGCAGTTTTTGACCATTGGGGTTTGACTGAGGTGGGACGGTTTTCAAAGCGAGGAGAGGAAAGAGAAAGAAGCCAGTTGTGAGTGCGTGTGTATCGTTTGCGCGCAAAGCGAGGCCAAGTCGCCGACACCGAGAGGGCTGTTGGGAGCGCTTTGGAGCGGAGTGACCGTCAAACATATGCAGAGTAATTGGCGATAAATGATAAACTATGATCGGAAAAACTCAACTTACTTATAGAAGTATTGGCCACGTTTCATGTGCTGGGGATAATGTTTGGGAGTCACCAAGTATACATAATGTGACTACGTATTTAGAATTGTTTGAGTATCTGTATTCTGCAGCTTTACTTTGTTCTTTTGGTGTTATTAAGAAGTTAGAGTTATGCCATTTCCGCATGTTATTACACAAAAACTTAGTCCAAATCCTTTTCTGTTTAACAATGCATACATGTGTAGCCAAAAGTTGGTTAAATCCATCGCTGTATTAATACATTATAATACGATACAAATGAACATAAAAGTATTCCCATATTCAGAGTACAGCACTGGATTTGGACCAGGTAACAGAATAGATTACAAGATGCATTTTAAAGCAGGCGTTTTGTAGCCAAATGCGTTTTCAAAGTATTCTCTCCAACTCTGACTGACGATACATGATGATACATTCTGGAAATTCACAAAAAAAATGTCCAAGTTCAATTCAGAAATGTTGACTTTCAAGCTCAGCAGGGGTTGGGACATGGGCCACCGGATGCTCCTCCGTCTGAACACCCTGGACACTGCTCTCTGTCTGTTCCCTTGTTTCTTTTACCGCTTTGTAGCTTTGTCCCGAGCCGCACTTGAGATTTTCCCACGACTTGTCTCTCTCCGGTTGTGTTCTGATGAAGCACAGAGCAAAGCAGACGGCTCATTCATTTCTTACAGTTTTTTTTTTTCCCTTTCCCATTCTTATACATTTTCCGTACATCATACAGCTGTGACTGCGGAGCGCTTGTATTTTTCCTCCCGTGTGATCTGCTGCTCAAGGCTTTGCTTATGAAACTCGATGTTCTTGCGTGTGGTTACATATTAGGTTATGGATTTATGACAACTTATCTGTTGCGTGCCCTGTAGATATGGTCCAATTACTAAATTGAATAATTGCTTACTCTTTTCATTGAAAATAGAAAAAAAAAAACCTCAGAAGTCATAATGATAGTGTTGATTCATGATTTTCTAACTGGATTTACTTGTAACCAACCACATTCTTGCTCTAAAAGTGAGTCAAATCATTGTGAAACCTGTTGTTTTGAATGCGTAGACTTCTCACACTAACCAATTTGGATGGACAATAAACTGCTTCAGAAATCGTATTGAAACTATTTTTATTTTGCTCACAGAATTGAAATATTGCAATGTAATTCTTAGTATTGTAAGTATTCAATATATCCATTATGAAAAAGGCAAAAATGACTATTGAACCCCAACAGGTATTTTTCCTTCCACCAAGTATTTCATAATAAATCAATCTCACAAATTGCGACGAGCCTAATTGACAGCAACTACTTTGAATTTAGTTTGTTTGTATTGGCTGGTGATTGAAATAGTGCAGGGGGTGAGGGTTATAAAAAGCATAGATTTAACCGGGTGTAGGCCGACACGTTGAAGACTCAGGCACCCATTTGCAAGAAGTGAGTGTGCGTTTTATCACACAGAAATGCTACATGTTCTAAGACACCAAAATAAGCCAAAATGTGCGCACGTCTCGGTGGTGAGTAAGGCGATGAGTGGATAAAGACAGAGGTAGTCCCAGAGGCTGCGTGCGCTTTGCCTCTCTCTCTCTCCCTCTCTCTCCCTCTCTCTCCCTCTCTCTCCCTCTCTCTCCCTCTCTCTCCCAGACTCCACACTCGAGTGACTGTTCCTGGCCCGTGTGCGGATGATTAAGAGCGGTGACTTTAGGTTGTGTGTCACTGCCTTTTGTGGTGAGGCCGGACAGGAAACGCGGTGCAGGCTGTCGGCAGTCAATTTAGGGCACCAAACAGAGGATGCTTTGTGTGTGTGTGTATGTGTGTGTGTATGTCGGAAGGGTGTGTCCAAGGAGGCTACAGAGACCGATGTGTTCAAATTTTCTTAAGGAAGGACTTATAGGGAAAGTCATGAAAAGGCAGCATTATTAGGAAGAAAAAGAAGGGAGCGAGCAGCGTATAGGCGTATATCTTATCATTGCGAGAAATGCGGGCAGATGTCTAGACTGCTTAAAAATATTCTATTCAAACTCTCAAAGCGTGATAATTACTTGATTGAGTTATGGTTCAGTAATGCATAACTATACTTTAGCACTCTATATATAATTTGTATGTTTCATTTTCAATAAAAGTGTGTATTTTATCTTCGCTTTAGGTCAATGTTATGGTAAATGTGTTGCATTTTGGGCCTTTTGCGTGTAACCCCTTGTGCACACACAATAAAGTTTTGGGGATTTCACTGTTAATTTTTCAAACATTAAACTTGCTTCATTTCAATGCGTTTGAATACAGGCTTGTAGTCACATGTAATTCCAATAATGCGGAAAACGACGCAACCGTTTCAGTATTATATTTTTAGTATTGTTATTCTTGCCTCTTCTGCCACGCGAGCTCTCTGCCGTTCCATACAAGTAACAAACCCTCCAACCAACACTCCATGCAATCTGAACTACCACTTATAGTACAGCCAATACTCCTTAAGTAACACATGGAATAGCAATAACTGTCTCTTTAGGACACGGTAATCCGTCTCAATCGAGCTGCCCGAGTTTCCCCCCGCCATGCACAGCCCCCCCCTCCCCTGCGCTCTTCCCACTGTGCAGAACTAGGCCTATAAATAGATATTAGGCAGTCTCCTTAAGATTGTGCCGGGGTTGGAAGAGCTATGGGTGGGAGGGGCAGAGACGTAGCCACATTCTTACAAACAGCTGATTGTGTAAAGAGGGAACAGGCCGTAAGACAACACCGTAAAGGCGGGACGTGTTAAAATAAGTTTGCGGGATGGGAACAGGAGCTCAGAAAGGGAAATTGATGGTGGAGATATTAAATGTTGTTGTTCAATACAAGTTATTTGTCGGGATTGGATTGTGTTACGCTGTTTCCAAATGAACTCAAACTTCTACCATCTTTGACATAAACTTACCCTTATTT
The DNA here is from genome assembly GCA_029875035.1 of Pomatoschistus microps. Lineage (NCBI taxonomy): Eukaryota > Metazoa > Chordata > Actinopteri > Gobiiformes > Gobiidae > Pomatoschistus > Pomatoschistus microps. Next base: position 10,785 of record JAPMNZ010924701.1, read on the forward strand.
TATTTTCAACAACATACGTTTGAATAAATTGAGATTCGTCCGCAGAGTGGCTGGGTGCTCCCTCAGAGATAGGGTCAGAAGCTCGATCACACGGGAGGAGCTCGGAGTAGAGCCGCTTCTTCTCCTGGTCGAGAGGGGACGGTTGAGGTGGCTTGAGACCCTTTTCCGTATTCCTCGTGAGAAGACCCAGGACACGATGGAGGGACTATGTCTCTCAGCTGGCCGGGGAATGCCTCGATATTCCCCTGGACGAGCTGGAGAAAGTGTGTGTGGATAGTCTGGGCGTCTCTGCTTAGACTGCTGCTCCCTGTGACCCAGCAATGGATAAAGCGGAGGAAAATGGATGGAAAAAAAATCAGTAAAATGTCTCCATTGTGGGATGAGAAGAGGGTTATATCTTTTTCCAACGTATAACTATCACCTGCATTTGGACCTCACAAGCTAAGCAGGGTAGAGGCTGGTTAGTATCGTGATGGGAGACCTCTGTGAACACCAGTTGCTACAGTAGGGCAGTGGTGGATAGTGCAAACTATTGTTACATCTTCAGGCAAGACACATTGGGAGCTTCACTTTGGTATTAGCTGAAGTTGAGATGGAGTCATTCATCTATTGCTTATCTTGTTGCTAAATAAAGTTGTCTAAAGTTGACATTTGCAAAAAAAATAAATAAAAGTTGACACCTATAATTCCCAAGCAGGGCATGGGTCAATCACAATCCAAAAACCCTTTGTGTATTCTTCCGCCTTTCTTCATTTAAAAGTGATTGGCGCAAGGATACAGTGCTCTGAAGCGAAGCCCCAGCGCACCTTAAAATAAATGTGCGCTCTGGAGATATGTTTTGAAAGCTTTGGTGCGACTGACATCAGGAAGGGAGAACGCAGTGGCAATAAAGCAGCTGATAGTGAGGAAAGCATTTGTTTAAATTCCCGCCTGAGGTGTCATAAGGATGTAAATGTTTTGCTCCCAACGCAAAACGCCTGGGGCTTCTTATCTGAAAACGCCACACATCGTCCTACCACTGAAATATTTTGATATGGCCTTTATATTTCCCCCCGAGACCAGTGTTTTTTTTTTTTTTCCATAGATCCATGCACCTGGCTGACGGACTGCCACTTCTGAAAAAAGGTGTTGCAAAAAGAGTACTTTGTGTCGGCTCCCTTAGCACTTACCGCGCTCATGGCTTGTTTTTACTCTACACACGGTCATATTTATCGAGTAATAGCGTGCCATTTAGATGCTCACACACACGCGCACACACACACACACACACACCCACACACACACGCGCACACACTTTGAGTATTGTAGAACTCTCTGGAGAAGGCTCCCACGCTCCCTTAAAGCATGTTCTGAGGAGAGGAGTTAACAAGAGCAGTTAGCACCATGATTATGTTAGCAGCCAGACACAGACTGACTGAGTGCCGTTTATCAGAGGCTTTTGTCTTATACACACACATGTCGTAAAAACCCTGTTTGTTTAGATTTGCATTGTTGTATATGGGGACTTTTCTGTAGACTGATACAAGCCTTAATCATATACCTCATTATTTTGGCCTTGCGCTTGAGATAGTTCTGTAATTCTATAATGACTGCGGAAAGAAGTGGACATGTGTTTATATAGTATTATTAATCAAACAGCCCAGTGTGTAATCTCAATGAAGATGTTCTACAGTGGCATCAATTGAGCTTTGGTTTGGTCAAATGTATAAAAAATAATTCAGGATCTAAACAACCAAATTACTACATAATTACAGCCCTAATTTAAACACATATTTGGGCTGTTGTTGATCAAGGATTCAACACTCAACCGCTGTAAACAAACTGTTATTTAAGCATATATATTATTTCTATTAGATCAATGAATGTATGCAGGACTGTAGAACCTGGCATACTCCTTATTTTGACAGGAACACAAGTTATAATCTTAATTCATCTGGTTGAAGACAGGTGTTATGCTTGATTATGCAAACGTCTACTCAAGTCGGTCTAGTTAAACCCTACAACATTAGAACATAATGCTTTGCTAATGGCAATGGCTGAAAGTCTTTCCAAGCTAAATTTTTACCTCAATTTTCCTTGATTTTGGCTCGTGTGAGTAAGCCCAGTGTGTATTTAACATGTAAGCTGACCACTGCTGACGTGCCAACTCCAAATAGTTGATTACAGTGAGCTGCGGTGAGGACAGGGTTAAACAGCGGTGTTAACGATTACAGTCTGGTTAATGGACGTCCGGCGCTGTCCGATTAGTGACTTAGTGCTGGACATATGTGATATGAGAGGGACTTACCAGAGGAGCCGCTAATCATCAAAAAGCCAAGGGGAAGTGATGCTCTAATCTGGGTTTAGCACTCTCACCGTGTGCTCCCTGCGTGTGTGTGTGAAGACAAACATACCATTAGACTTTTAAGCCATCATTACTTTGGAATATTTTGGACATCAACAAAGTGGTGATGTTGTTGCATGTGATTTGGGACAATGTGGGTTTAAGATTGAAAGCATGTGAGTGGTTCCGCCGCATGAAAATACTTTGTGAAAGAGTAATCGGCAAACATTTTGGGGACGTCTTGCAAACTATTGTCTTGAAAATGAGTACTATTATTTCATTTTTCTAATTTTTTGAATTTTTTTTACCAATTAAGTTGTTGAGGGAAATGAACTAATTCAAAACCAGGTGACATGAAGAAGAGCTTGGGAACCAGGAACAAGAAGCTGATGTCCTGAAGAGTGACCAACTAGAGCAACAGTACATATATAGACCAGAGAGGATTTACAGCTGAGAGAGTAGTGAATGGGACGTCCTATTTGGGGATGGGGAGAATAGTGAAGAGCAGTATATGCAGCAGGCCAAGAAGAAATTGCAAAAATAATTGTTATGGAAAACAATCCATTTTGAGACGTGTTTGCTTGTGGAGGTGCCTCGTCTGAACTAAAATAGGGTAAAATATCCTGCCGTAGCCAACTCCACAAATAGTACAAGTTGCGTTGTCCGTTGAACAAAGGGTCTTTTTGTGCGCACCTCAGTTTTGGATAATTTTACATACATGACGTATTGTGGCTGCTGCCCGTTTCTTACAGTCAGTGGGTTAATGATGAATGGAGTGGTTTAAGTAAATTAATAAATCCGTCTCATTTTAAAGATTGTTTATTTGCAGCCACTGACCCATTCCCCGAGCATGAGTGACTGTGACTGGGCAGAGGTGTGCAGGGAAAGTGAGAAGGCTGAAACAAAAGGCTTCAGTGTAGGAGAATGAAAGAGGTAAAGTAAACAATATTGAAGACAGACCTGCAGTGTTCAGCCCTTGTTCAGCGCATGTGTGTGTGTGCGCGTGTGTGTGTGTGCGTACTTACGTGTGTGTGTGTGCCTGCGTGTGTGTGTGTGAGTGCCGCGTGGCTCCAACCCCAAAGTTTGTACAGCTGGGTTTGCCGCTCGCTCCACAGCGTGTCAAATAACACACCTCAGTTCTGAGCCGTCTCGTAAATGTTATCACAAATCAATATGAGACTCAAAGCTGAGGTTGGCTCTTTTTTGTTATGGCGTCCAGGGAAAGTGCTTGAGAATATGTCAGTTTTGTACTTTAAACAATCACTTGTTTGCCCAAGTTTGCAAATAGTTAAATGGACTTTGATATTTGCCACTTTGAAACTATGAGCGCTGTGCCATTGTATGTTGTGAAGATAGATTTTTGCCATTATCTGTAAGCTTTGAACTAAAGGGCATACTTGTAGAGAAAGGAATTGCTATCTATGAAACTGGGGACACTCAAAGGAGCCATTTTAGCTACTAATTGTCAGCAACATAGTGTCCTTTATGCGCACCCAAATATTTGTGAAAAAATGTGACTGAACATAGTTCAAATATAGAAGTAATATTATTCTAGATCTTATATTGTTTTGTTGCGGCTTCATTTTATTTACATAAAAGTAATAAATTATCATTTTGGAAATTAAAGGCAAGTTTATTTGTATTGCACAATTCATACACAAGGCAACCCAAAGTGCTGAACAGACATTATAAAGAGTAAAGATAAAATCCCTCAGTTGTATGCACAGCTAAACAGGACCATCTTTAACCTGGATTATGATATGAACATTGTCAGAGAAGAGGCCTGTCTCACGTCTTCAGGAAGACTGTTCCAGATTCTAGCAGCATGAATCTGAAATTCAGCCTCCCCATGTTCAGTTTTGACACTGGGCACCAGCAGGGTGTCCCGTCCCTGTCCTTTTCAGAGTCCGAGTTGGTTCATTTTGTAGTTTTAGTCTCGATTTTATACCTGTGCGTATAGTTTAGCACCACCAGCTAAGCATATATGCGTATTGCTGACATGGAGGCACACCTGTATACATTAGCCCTTTCAGGTCCATTGTCTGAAAGTCAACACACACGTTGTCCATCATTTATGGCCTCTTTGTGCTGAGCAAGCCCCATGAGCAAGGAACAATAGAGATAAAGGTGATAATGCAATTTGTCTGCACTAAAGAAACTCTGTCACTTTACGTCATCATTCTCCAAGGTGTGCTGTGAGAAAGTCGGAGTACGCCCTGATAAGAACGGACCTGCACACTTGACAACCAGAGGCGAAGATAATATAGCTCGAAATGGAAAACTTATTTGATTTACCTGCAGTTTGGTCCAACGTTGAGAGCGCATTAGAGACTTGTTGTTTCACATTCAGGATATCGTCCAACTAACTCTTGAGATGGTGTGAAACAGGCAAGAGGTAAGGCCCTGAAACTGAGATAGAAGGCGACTGAAATCCATAACAAGATTACATTAAAGTAAAATATCTGTTAGCGTCATTGCGTAATCGTCGTAAAAGTCATGTTTCAATGTTGTTGTTTCTTTTTCAATCAACAGAAAACAACAAAACAAAAGAGCACATTGGTGTTTTAAATTTCTTTCACAAATTGGCCCAAAAAAAAGAAAAAGAAAAACGTGCATTGAGGCTACCAAAGGAAATGTAGGGACAGCTACTTTTGCATCTAAAAGGTTGATTAACAGAATACACGTTGTTTCACAAGTTACACATTCAGAATTTCTTTCAAATAATTGCAGAATTGTTAATACTAAAGTGTGTTGCATTTCTTTCAGAACAATGTTATTTTGGTGCAACATAGACAGATAGATAGATGGGTAGATAGATGGATGGATAGATAGATAGATAGAAACTTGATTGATCCCCGAAGAAGAAATTCAGGGCCACATCTACTGTATGTGAATTCTGTCATGACATCAATTATAATTTGATCTTGCTTCACCATAGTCTATTGGAACCTGCAAAACAGAAAATAAAAAGTTTCTCTAATGCATTTGTAGTGTCTAAACACACTCACACGTATGAACTTTTCATTCTATTATCACAGTACTAAACAATGTAGTTCACATTGAATTCCAGCTACACTTTGTCTTTCTCCCTATTGCCTTCATTGAGTGCAGCTCTCGACATTGTTTGCCTTTCCACTGTCATAAGGTAAATAAGCAATGAATTAGTGGCCGGGCTGCTCCCAGGAACAATGCCAGATGTACAGTCCAGAGGAAATCCAATAGAGTGAAGAGTATAATCAGTTTAGCGCAGACAAGCAAGGAGAGAAAGGCAAGACGGAGCAAATAAGTGACAGCAGAGGTACAGTGGAGCGGTGGATTAGAGCCAAAGACATGACAATGCTGAAGACAAGGCCTTGAGGGAGTAGGCAGGACTAAAGCCACTTGCTGTGACACCTTTTAGGGAGATTTTCAAATGTACTTGTCGATGTTATGGATTAGCATCGGACATAGGACAAGTGATTTTAAACTGATGAAGGTTGATGGTTTTACCCACGCTATATTTTATAATTGATTCTCTATTTACTTGATACTGATTTTTGTGCAAATGCATGAACGAAAGATTGAATGACACACCTAAAACATTAAATAGAAAGGTAGATATTGTATAGGTTGCATTCATATGACATCAACACATTAC
>JAPMNZ010924710.1:0-17683 GCA_029875035.1 Pomatoschistus microps
GGGCCTTGCGGTGACCAACGCGTTGCCCAAGTGACGTCACGTCACCTCCGTAAGCGCCGCGCCGCGCAAGTATACACTAGGCTTAAGTTAAAGAGCCGTGCTGAGTTGGAAGTAATGAAAATGTTATGCTCTTCACACTGTGTGTTACTGGTCTTGAGTTTAGGGAATTGCGATATATATTAATTATATATTTAAATGTTACTCTCATAGAAATGCCATAAATACACATTCAATATCAAACACAGTGAGAAGACAATGAAACATCTTGACTTACTCCTGTTCCTGACTCTCCGGGTTGTCCTGGGTTTCCAGCTTCACCTTGTTCACCCTGTGGATAAATAACAAAAGGTCAAATCCTAGCTTTAATGCTGTGGTTATGACGTCCTAGTCTGGTCTTAATCATCTGAATATCCCCTTGTTTAAATTTGATTCATCAAGTTGTGTCTAGCCTGACTCTCGCCAGACCCTTGTGGTTCCGCCATGCTCCACCAGAGGCGTTTGGCTGACACATGGGATTGAGCGCAAAGCAAACTCCTTCAGGAGATCAAAAAGAGTTGCCAAATTGGGTGGTTTCCCTCATACTTTTGTTACAAGCAAATTGTAGGTAATAAATAGACAGAAATGTATACCAGCATTTGGAAACCCTGCAACGCAGTGAGGAGATGTGTGCTGAATTGTGTGCTTCGATGTGAGTGGTTGAAGGACCACGTCATTCAAGATAACAGACAAGTGGTTTATCCAATCACATACAAGGATTTTTTTTTTCTTTTGAAATTCATCTGCTATGAAGGAGACTTAGACCTTTGTGTGAAGCTCAGTGAACTACAAGGGTCTGGCGAGAGTCAGGCTGAATATGTAAATGTAGTGTCTGTATCAGGTGCTCGATGACGTTACAGCATCATCTGTATCCTGTATCTCTACCCTGAAGCTGGTCATTTCACTTCATGTAAATGGTTGAAATCACGGATGTAAATATGCTGCTGCTAATATCATACTTGCCTCTTATTTTGCCTTTTATACTTCTTTATATTATTTTTATGTTAATAATAGAGTTAGAGATGTTTTTATTTTAATTAGTATAGCTATTGTTCACTTATCTTGTGCTATGTGCTCCTCTTTCCTGCTGTTCTATAACTTGTGATGCAACACTGAAATTTCCCCACTGTGGGACGAATAAAGGATCTCTGAATGTCTTCCTTGTAGTCCAGAACTTTTGCGGTTTGGTTGATGGTAAGTAAAAGGTGCTGGAGTACAGAGAGGGGAAATAATGGATTTCCCCTGGATGATAGTCTGCAAACATTTTCTTTGTTCAAGCTTTGGATTCTCAATACTAGGGATTGTTGCAAACAAAAGGACGTCATGGCTTCACCATTGTTGCCTGACAACGAAGCTGGAGTGGAATTAAAGATAGGCTCTAAGTGGCGTCAGTCTGGATTTAGCTACTCAGGTTCATTATAACATCTGCAGTGGAACAATGTATGTTATCAGACTCAGATATCAGACTAAAGTCGTGAATTCTGAGGCTTAATTAGATTTTGGAAAATAAAAGTGAATAGGACTTTACTTTTCACTGTAGTCATGCATTTCTGTGTCATTTATTTTTGGTAAAACGTACCAAATCTTACATGTATTCTTTGTATCCCTAATGTTTATTAATGTAAATATAAAAATGTTCCACCAACAAGTCCAAACTAGCAGATCACAAAAAGGGGTTGGACATTCTTTACGACTAAATATATTGGTCACACAAAACAAAGTGGAGCTCTGGACGTGGCTAGGAGCAGTGAAGCAGAAGTATCCATCAAAATGACTTCACACTGGACAAAAACAAAGCTGGAGAGGCCCTGAGCCGAGTCTTACCTTCTCTCCCACAGATCCCACTGGACCCACGCCGCCGGGAGGGCCTTGCGGACCCTACGGCAAGATACCACAAGAATGGGTCATTATTTGTACACCTTACAAAAGTCAATTTATAGTTCACAGCAAAAGGATACAATAATGTAGGAATACTATACTTCTATTAGCATTAGACTGAGGTCACCATGCAGTAAATCCTAAACAGTATTAAATGTCGTCTTATTGGAATGTAAACAAAATTAATGAAATAAAACTAACAACCAAATTTCCTTTTTAGTGTGCTCAATAAAAAACAAATTTGATTGGTAGTATAAAAGGATCAAAAGATTAATGGATTCAAAAGCACGATTTGTTGAATAAAGCCCAATTTCTCAGTCAAATTTCGTTCAAATAGCCTTGGTAATTGCTAGCTTAAAATTGTCAAATTTGAGTAATTTCACAAATCTATTTTTTACTGCTAAAGACTAAAGAAGACTAATTCTGACAGCAATACATCAAATTATGTAAAAAAGATTTGAAACTGTCTATAGCTCGTCAGAAATAGTAGATATGGCATGTTGTACTTACATCAGCTCCACTGGGGCCCTGAGGACCTCGGGGACCAGGTGGACCAGGAGGACCCTACACACAGGAACAGTTACTAAATAAATGCATTTCAAAATCTTGATTATGACCAAACACTTCTCTTACCATTGGACCGACGTCACCGTTCTCTCCCTTCTCACCAGGGGGTCCAGGCAGACCCTGAAAACACAAAAAAACAAGATTTACATAATCAGTCTGCTGTGACCTGTCCTGCTCCACCAGCGCCTGTTCCACCTCAGCTGCTGTGACCGGAAACCAATTTATTTATTCCTCTTATTACTATTGTTAGTCATCTACACCTAATATCAGATTTCATTTGCAACTTATTGTGGAAATGTAGTGACATATAAAAGAAACATGAGGGCAAAATAAATAAATCATCATATAACTTAACGTTTCGAATGTTCCCTGCCCTAATTATCTGATTGCTGAATACATTTCATCCAACAGACGAGGTTGTGAATGCATGATGTCATTGATGCTAAAAGTTGGATGAACTGTTGAACGGTGTTTTTCTCACATAAAGATGTATCATGAGTCACACTGTACGGAAAACAATGGTCGTCTTTGAAATGAAGATGATGTTTTGTCTAAAACACTCTTTTTTTTTACTAGAATCTGAGCAAGACATGACATTATGATACATTCATGACTGGAAAATATGTAGACATTACGAAGCACATGTTGTGCTCTCTTTGAGGAAAATGGACTTAAAGTGGTGTTAAACCATGTTGTTTCCCCTTTTTTGTTTCCCCACAGTAGATTCAGTCATTTAAAGTTTTTTCAGTCACTTTGGTGCTTTTCTCCGATCAGAATGAAAGTTCTCTCAACTATTAGTTCAACCTCCTCAACGTTGAGTCATTTGTGCACATCGTCATAACAGTTTCTCCTTTGAACACATGTCAATGCTTTTGTACATGTATCAAAATCATTTGTAATAACACATAATTACATACATAGTAAACATACTTCATAGTTATGGCTTATTAAACTATTAGTGCACATTTCATCACTTGAGTCATTACAAACATCTGGCAAGACAGACCGGGTCTGGATGGAAAGAGCATATGCAGTATGTGAAAAATGAAATACTTATGTGTCTTGTACACGGTTACTTCACTAAATACAGCAATGTGTAACTTTTTGATGTAGTTTTTAAATTGCTGAACAGGTAACGTATAGTGCTGTCTTGAGCATTGTCATAGTGTCACCAAGATCTGACTCTTTTTCTTTGGAAAACACAGAGAGAGTAAACTGTCACAATGAAAACATGACAATTCCATTTGACTCCTGTTTCTTAACAATGGTGTCAGGACTATTTTGATGACACAGAAAGTTTCATTGACATGAAGACTTGCTTTTGAAGAATCAACTGTTCATTTTAAGCAAGTGACTTTTGCAGGTTATCCACTATGTTTGTACTAATTGTTCAGAGAAATGCAATAAAAGTTGTGCAAATGTTAATAGTGATGTGAGAATTCACAATAATACAATCTCATCCACTTTGTTTATATAGCATATTTCATAAAACCATTTCCAACGTGCTGCTTTGTGTATATATCCTTAGCTCGGGTCCTGGGAGCTTGAGGGTTCTGCACAGTATCTTTGCTGTTCCTAGCACTGCACTTTCCTGGACCCAGATTTGCCAGGTTAGTCCAGGGATCTGCTGTAACCCCTGTTCCAAACACCTTTCAAGAGCAACGATCATACTGTCCCTTTTACCTTCCAGGCCCTCTCCAGCTGAAACGGTAGCTCTGAAACAGCTTCGTATTTTACTATCTTTATTTTTCTTGCTTTTTTCTCATTGTGTTCAGGGTTTTTCACTAGTCCAGAGTGGAGCGGAAAGCATTCATGGCCCGAAACAAGCAAATCAGGCGAAAATCCACTGGAGAAAGGGAAACGTTTTGAAAAATGCAAACAAAGCATTTAGCCCAGGCGTCTCCAACCTGTAGTTTTTATTGCAACTGCCCCGACTTTGTGCACTAGTAACAAATATGTGATTACAAAGAATCACATATTTGAACCCCAATATCAGACTTGTTCACACCAATATATAACTTCTTAAAGGAGTAACTCTCTGCCTTTATCTTCCCGGCAAAGTAGCTCTCTGGGTGAAAAAGGTTGGCGACACCTGTTTTAACCTTCTACTTTGGAACAGAGCAGAGAAAATGGTCCGAACCAAGCGGCTCCACCTCGGCCCTACCAGGCCCTTTCCAGCTCTTCTCTGAGCCTTTGGTATTTCTCTAGGTTTTCGTGCTCTTTTGTTTCTAATTTTATCACATCGTTTGGAATGGCCACGTCCACCACTACGGCTTTCCTCCGCTCTTCCACCACGATGTCAGGTTGTTTCACCATTACCATACGGTCGGTCTTTATCTGGAAGTCCCACAGGATCTTTGCACGCACATTATTGACCATCTTTGTAGTTTTACTTGGTTTAAACCTTTAGGTTTCCAGCCCATACTCTGCACATACGTTTCTGTACACTACACTAGGTTTTGTTCTTAATGGATATAGTAATAAAGTACTGTCCAGCCCTGGTGCTTATTACACTGCATTTTCAGACTGGCTTCATGACTCGCTCCCTTGCTGTGAATTCTCATCTGAATAAAGGTCTACTCCAGTCTACGATCGTTAGCGCTGCAGCTAATTATGCTCCGTGGTGAATGTGCTCAGTGACGAACTGACTATCAACACAGGTCGGTCCACACAATAAATGGAAACGCGATGGGAAGTGAATTACACTCAATTAAAAACCCATCGAACACTATCCTCAGGTGATGGGACAACCCCTTTGGGATGAGGAGTGGCAGTGTATGTGCTTTCATCTAGACAATGGTCCTCCCAAAGCTGATCACTAATAAAACACATCATTACTGACAAATGGGCCACGCTGCGGAGAAATGGCTCTGCTTATTACCGAATTAGAAGGCAACCCCATTAAGTCAAGTTAAAACAGTAGTGGTGTTTTTTATGTACCTGATAGTTTTGAACCCTTCCTCAGAATGGTGTCACATGCTGTTCCTGTGTCGTGTTTTGTCAGCTGTTATACAGACTACAAACAGGACTAAAACCGGGACGAGGGGGCTTCTTAACTCTCAAACTCCTGGGATTCTATTCTTGAAGAAGTGGGACTGAAGATGGCGCTCTCGTCCCACCTCTAGTGGCAGGAAAAGAGCTGATAAGACACAACACAGGAACATTTGTGACCACTCTGAGGAAGTATCAGCTGTAAAAACTATCAGGTACAAAAAAAAACAAGCAGGTTTTAAAAAAGAAATAAACTATCAGATCATGGTTGATTCTTTTATTTCATATTGTATAGTGCGGCATCAGGCCTGGTTAACATCAGGGATGAAAAGAGGTCAAGTCGAGATGTTGTCAATGTGGATTTGGTCTCAGTGAAATTGGATTTTCTCATGTTAATAATATTCATGGTGTAAATCAAATATACCACCATCGCCACAATATTATATCTATGCAATATTCAGGTTTACTGAAGCAAAATTGGTTATTTTTGAATATGGAAGAAAGTGAATCATGGTTTAATACAGAAATGTAGTTATTGAACAAGCACCGAGTATGCTTTTGAGGAACATTGTCAATATCCTAAGTTTTGATAAGGTGAGATATATATATATGCACTAGTAAATCAGTACATCCTGCATGCATCAGTCACTGAGTTACTTATTCTTGCCTAAAATTGCTTGTAAAGCCCTAGGTTTGTCTGTGTCTGAAAACTGTATCTGATTTGAAAGCCACAGGAAAAAGAATAACACAGTAAAATGAAAACCTCTGAGAACGATACAAGGGAAACTTTATCACAACAATGTATGAGAAACCTTTGTTGTGAACTGTTTATACAGAAATACAGAGTAAGTCCTATTATCGTCAAAACTACTTCCCAATATAGAACATTTAAAAAAACATCTGGCCTGATTATTTATATGATTACTGAACACAAGAATAACATTGAATGACATTGTAACCATTTGTTCATAATTTAATCTGTTACAATTGTAATATTACAATATGAGTCAAATCATCAATATGAATCAATTCATGTTTGTCCAAAATATTCTATCTCAGGGCTATTTCTTTATTTACAAGACAGTAGCATCATTAAAGGCAAATGTCAAACCTTAGCTAGAACAAAAGAATCTCCCTTAGAAGTCAATCATCCCTAATGACGAGTCTACTAACTGGACACTGAAAATGATAATTTGTTGCAGTCAGATACAGAAAGAAGAAATGGAGACTGACCTGCAGGCCGATGGGACCAGGGGGACCAGGAAATCCTCGTGAACCTTCATCTCCCTTTTGTCCGAACATTCCCTGCTGACCTCTGGGACCAGGCTCTCCATCAGCGCCCTTACAATAGACAAAATGTCAGCTTTTTACAACTTAAAAATATACCAAATATTAAAAACAATAAAGCTCACAATTGACTCCATGTTTTTCATCTGTCTATGCTTTCTAATTCAATCACATGATACCGCTGTCGGGTTTTTAACATCAATAAAACACTTTTTAAAACCAGTAGCCCACGTTCTGCTGACGCTGAGTGGCCCTGGTCCTCGTTCTGTAGCTTAGGTCCTGGATCTTTTTTAGTTTTTCCTTGCAGATGCAGGAGGGTCTGTTGGACAGTTATTGTCTAACAATAAGGACTGTGGTGATGATCCAGGACACTTTAACATTCTACAACATGTATGGATATGGATATTCGTCTCCCAATGGATCAATACATTTGTGTATTTTCTGTGTCTTAACTGTTGATTCTCTGATCTGTGATTTCAATGTTATTTTTAATCAGAATCAGAATCAGAATCAGAATCATTAAGTCCTCTGAGATGACTGCTGTTGTGATTTAGGGCTATGCAAGAATACAGTGTAATGTAAATTGTATTGTATTGCACAAAGCATGTTTGAAATCTTTAGAATTTTGTTTCAGACAACACTTGATTGTCACCGTGTGGGTTCTAGTTATTTGTTCTCGCTCCATGATCAATTGATACAGTCCAGTAAAGTTTTGTTGATGTGGAAAACAAGGTACACTTACTGCAGGACCTGGGGCACCAATGGGACCTTGGAGACCGGGTGGACCGGGAGGACCCTAAACAACAAAAGAAACAACTCAAAAGAAAATATCATAAAATAGTCACATCCTTGTTTTGTGTGTGCGCTCACCTGCTCTCCTTTGTCGGCTTTGCTTCCCTTCTGTCCTGGCTCTCCCACCTCTCCCTGAAAAGAGAAACATTAAGAATTCCAGTTTTAGTCATTGTCAACACCACAAAGCCGTTGAATGTGTGTCAATGGCAAATTAGCTATGAAAAAGAAAAGAAAAGCCCCCTCCTACAGTTAACCTATAAGCCCAATAACTACTCACACACAATAAGACCCTCCAAGACCAACCAAAGTGTGTAGGACATCCCCATGTACCCATAACACCGAGCTAGCAGCTATTCATTAGAATGAATGTATTCAGTAATGTACCTTGTCACCGTCCTCTCCTGGTGGACCTTGGGGTCCCGCTGGCCCGGGCAGACCAACTGGACCCTGGACTCCGTCGCGACCGGCTGGACCCTGAGGTCCTTTTTCTCCCTGAAAAACACAAGCATTTATTCCTCTACTGTTTAAAATAGAAACATTAGATCAAGAGCAGAGATGATTAAGTTTGGATTCTGCTGACGAACTACTCACAGGTGCACCCTTCTCTCCAGCGGGACCTGGGGGACCTTGAGGACCAGGTCGACCGGACAATCCAATAGGACCACCCAGACCAGCACTTCCTCTCTCACCAGGTGAGCCCTAAACATGCAAGAAACAGGACAATACATTATGGTATTAAATACAAGAACTGCAAAAAAGAGCTCCTGGTGTGGATTCTAAACAACAAACATAAAGACTTCCACAGATTGGAGCAGGGCCACTAATGGATTCGTACAGCTCTGTCTGAGAAAAGCACCGAGACACCGCTCTTAGATCCTGTATCACAGTACTGCATCAGTGCCTATATCTGCAAGACTCAAAAACTCAATTCACATAAATCTCTCACTCATAATAACACGCTAAAACTAAACAAATCCCTGGAGTTTGGTGGAAGATCCTGATGGTATGAGAGCATATATTGGATATTTCATATGTGCTGTGTGGATTGATAATCCCCGTCTGTTGATATGGTGGAGCAGTGACGCAGACCCCTGTGATTGAAGCGACTGCAGCACTTGAATGCGCTAGTGACAAATGTCTGCTGATCCCACCAAACACACACCGGCAATAATGATGTAATGCCAATGCTCTCATTACAGATTACACAACATGAGAAATGGCTTCTTTTCCTAAAGCTTTCTTTGAAAAGAATATATTCAACACTTCTTACTTCGCAATAACTAAACACCCTCAAAATATATCCCTTCAAAACCAATTCATGCTTATTTGGTTGGGATTTGGTCAAGGCCTTTTTCATCAGAAAAAAAAACAACAGATTTCATTATTTTAGCTGTACAAAGTCAAAACAAAGATATACTTATAAAAAAAGGTTACAAAAAATACTAAGGTACTCTATGGACCTTTTAATAACTAAATAACAAATAACTTTTTGAAATATGTTGATTTTATCCTAGCAGTTTAGCAGTTAAATCCAAACTGCTAAAAGGGTTTTATAAAATCTACTTTTCCAATGTTATCTTTTCTATTCTCTACTTACATAGTTACATAGTTACAACTATGCTTCAGAATTGTATTGTTATTATCGACTGCTCGTGGTATTCCCACTGTGCAGTAATTTGCAGTGACATTGAGATTGCTCCACTGTGGGATGAATGAAGGTTATTTTATTGGGTGATACATTACATTACTCTATCTGTGACTCAACAGGCAGAGACAAACCTCAAAAAATGGGTTCTATTCCATAATTCATATTTGTACCCATTGAACACATTTGATAACAGCAAATCTAAACTTACCACAGGGCCAGACGGACCTTGGGGACCTTCACCTCCTTTTAGACCAGCTGGACCCTAACAATAAAAAAAACTTGGTTAAAGGTTTTATACTTTTTATTGTCATATTTATGTTGACGTTTGGCGTAAGACAGAAACAGAAATGTAAGTTTTCCTTGAAAATGTCTCTCACTTCTTTTCTGTAAGTTGTGGCTTAAACATGGAAGTTAGACATCTCACAGTTTCTCACAGTGTGTCGAGCTCTTTTCCGGGGAGCTGCTTCCTAAAACTGTCTAAAAGAAAGCATTTCAGTTTGGGTAATGAGTCTTATTGTTGGCCGGAGCTACACTGAGTAAACCACAATGGCAGAAAACAATCAGGTATGCCACAGCTGGGAAAGTCAGACTGACCTTGAGAGTACTATTTTCACACTTCCAGCTTTTTGCCACAATCTTACATTGATGATTTATGTCAGTAAATCTCGTCCCATTCAAGAAATTAAGTAAACGTAAAAATGTACAATAGTGTCTTTTTCACTTTCTCCAAAACAATTAATGTTAACCAAGTATGTTGCTCTTTTCAATTAAACAAGATCTTATATATTCTCTTTGGCATCTTGCATCTTTGAACATCTTGCAGTAGCCTCTAGGTCGCCTCTTGGTTGCAGCCCACACATTTGAAATCATTTTACTCCAATTCCCGCTCAAAAAGTCAGTTGGGTTAGCTTATATCGGCTTCTTCCTTCCACTCTATGGTTTGAAATAGCAAATAGTCTTTGATTTACACTTTTAAACTCCACAGAGTGACTCGCCAGCAACCCTCTTCTTTGATATCAGGACCGTGCTGCATTGTGGTCGTTAAAACAGAAGTGTCACTGCCAGCGAAGCGTCGCACGAGCACGCCTGTTCATTTGGGAGACGCCGGGCTGGATTTCCTTTGCCGCAGATTGATTGCAGGGAGAGAATTCTGGCCTGTTGCCTCTAATGAAGTGACTGGCTTCAGATCTGTGTGTGCATTTGTTATGTGCTATTGTTCTGTCACTTTGCACTAACAACCACATGCAAAGAAGCCCAGTGATGGATAGGTGCAGGAGGGCTGGTGCAGTGCATACCGGAGCGCCTGGTAGACCTCTCTCTCCAGGGAATCCTCTGAGACCAGGTGGACCGTCTTTACCTGAGGATCCTTGAGGGCCTGGGTCTCCCTGTGCAAAAGAAGATGCAGTTGTTATTGTGAGGTACAGGACACAACAGGATTAAACATATCCTTGACAAAAAGAGTCCTCAATCAGTGAATTTATCATATACATTTTTGAATTGTTGAAGTGTGGGCTTGGCCATTACAAATCTGAACGATCTTCACCCTAAGTTTGAGTTTAAAGCTGGCATATCTGACTTTCAGATCATAAAACATAAATCATTTTTAATCAAATCCAAGTTTGGTTTTTTAAAACTTTTCCATTCAGGCAAAGGAAAAAGAGGACCATCATCCCTCAGCCAAGCAGCCAAGAGTAAGAAAAAGATGCAATAACATGTTTTAGTTTTTTCTAACGGATAGAGGAAGCATGTCGTAGTACATATTTAACACAAGTCTTTCTGTCACAGCTTCAAGTCTCACAACGATATATTCTAATATGAGTAACGTTGATATCATTGTGTTTCCCCCAGAAGTTAATAAAAAATTATATTTTTGAAATTATATTTTTAACACAGAAAAAAATTGTAGCATGAGTTTTTTTCAGTATGTAAATATAATGGCATAAGACTAATTAACAAACATAGCATGTGGTCGCTTGTCTCAAATGATACAGTTTCTACTGTGACATTATACTGTTTTTCATACTGATGACCCCAGTGACCATATGCAAATGAGATAAAAATCATTTAGCTGTGGGCTTTTAAAGGAAGGGCATCAGGACAAGCTGATGACACGATGAATGTCAGCAAAGCATCAATAAACATGACTACTTTATTGTGGAAATTGTGCTAACGTTCCTTATAGCTACATATAATCTGCAAATCAACAATACTTTTTCGTAATTCAGTTGATTAAAGCTGGGATACCTAGCTTTTTTCTCTCCTAAATAACACTATTGTCCAACATAAAGATTGTATAATTAGAATGTGAACAAATCAGATCACCCTGGGAGTCACTATTTAACGCTTTGGGCATATAGTTGATTGGCAGAGTCATAGTGGTCTTCTCTTTTCACTTTTCCATCTGATATAACTGTTTTGAGAAACTATGGTTACATGTAATACAGTAGTAGAACCAACGAAAGTAAGGTACCCCAGCTTTAAAAACATCAGTAGCAATGCTTGCCTTAAAGCTGTGCTTTGAGACAAAGTCTACTATTGACTTCCCCTTCAACCTTATCTGGAAACTAAACTTTCAAACAGAGCAATAAAGCCAAGAGTTGCAGGCATTTGATTTATTTGTAAAAGCCAATTTCTAAACAAGGACATTTTACTTAAGTAAAAGTTATTAGTGTCTTTGTTTTCTCCACTGTTATTGACAGACTTTATCTGCAAACAGATGGTAGAGAAGAGTGTAGGAGGATTTGGTCTCTCACAAAGTGTCGCTGGCATACTGATGTGTACATGGGCAGGGCGAGGTCTGGAGGTAGTTTGTGGCGAGCTGACGCTCCTGATTAAACTGTCTGCTCAGAGACGACGGGAGAAAAGGAAAGCATTGGGGGGTTCGAGTGCGGAGGAGGCCGGTGTGGAGCAGCCATACTTCTGCAAAATGACTGCTGTCGCTTCCTAATGGCCACTCAATTGGCGACCGGAGAGGACTGTGGGGAGGAAATTTAGCTGGACACAGCTCAAATCCCAGATACTGTATCTTCTGCGCTGCAGTGGAAATCAAGCAAAGTAAAAATAGCTTGAACCTGATTTAGAAGGAAATGCTATTATAGGAATGGGCAACATCTATGCAACAGAAGATAAACATAGCATAATATTACTGCTTTATACAATCATTTGAAGTTTCCCCAAAAACGGTGTGAAGGAGAACACCATCAATATGTGGAATCTTCAGCTTTGGATTTCTTTCCATCTGTTTGCAGATTTGTCATCCTGGACCTGTGTCTGCACCAGTGTTCCCTCTAATCTGTGCATGTGCTCAATTGCGCAGTGCTTTTGGGGTCCCAGCCTGGTCCCAGCGCACAGAAAACTCTGTCCTGCCCACAAAATAAAAATCCAGTGTCCTGTGCCACCAGGCCAAACAATGTCGCCACGTATTTTTACAGCGTAAGGACCGCGATGGATCTGTGCGCTTAGGACCAACCTCACCATGCACACCACAAACCGCACTCGCAGCTCGGTCTTGCACTACATCAGCTGCTGTGGCGTGTGCGTAGAGCTACACACACAAGCTACACACACGTGAAGCTACATACACACCTAACGCGCAAACACACATGCACAGACACACACACAAACACACACACACACAGGGAGAAGCAAGTCTGATGAACAGGAGAGTCCTGCTTATCTCCCCCTTTGCCCAAATTGTTGCTGTTAGCATTTTTCACTGATGTTAAGAAGTAACTTCAGCAGTTACCTATTGCAGAGTAAAGTTGGTTATGTGGCAATATGACTATTATTATCTTTAGATAATTGATCTACATGTTTTGTTTTAAAATGCCATATGAAAACTTACGATGACCAATTGTCTGCACATGGTCTGTGTATTTTTATTTGCTAAGGGAAAAAATACATTTAAAAAGTTATTACCAAATGTCTTCACAGCCCTGTACCTTTTAAACAGTGACTGAGTATGCAAGATAGTCAACTATTCTATAATCAGGTAAAGCAATCTTATTGTTGTCGGATATGTTGGTTTGTTTGCTATTATGAGACTCATTGTCAGTCCTGGCTCTATCTGGACAGATAATGTATTATTTATGAAAAAAACACCAACATTCTATCATACAGTAAATATTATCTTACAATAAAGAAAATACTCCTTAATTTACAAATGATACATCAATTGTTGTACATGTGTACAACACTTCGACTTCATGCACTGACATGATTTCTATATTTGAGCAATTTTATGCAATTGTTCCCTCCAGAAACATGACATTTGGTTGATGCATCACCTCATTCGCTAATATTAAAGCACGGACAATAATTGGCGCTGTCCATCCATTTTCTTCCCCTTAATCCATTTCTGGGTCGGGGGGGTGGCAGTCAGAGCTCCACCCAGGACACTTAGCACCAGCCCCTCACTGATCCTCCTGCAGGTGGTGAGTCCACAGGAGCTGAGATTTTTCAGCGGGAGCTTCGGGCAAGGTGGGGTGAAGTGTCTTGCCCAAGGACACAACGACAGCAGTCATCAGTGGGAGTCGTGAAGTAGGTCTTACATAATTGGCGCTGCATAAATCTAATTTGTAGTCCACTTCAATAATATCTATTTCCAGCATTTAAATTGCACTCGGACTGACTCACAGCTCAATCTTTAAACAAATTACCTTCTAAATCTCTTTTGAACCGAGAGTTGCCCTGAGCAATCGATGTGCTGGAAATTACGTTTGGGTAACAACAAGGATAGTGACATCCAGCTCTCAGAATCTTAGATGTCATTACTAAATGTTTTTTACCTTTGCACCTTCTTTGCCTCCAGCCCCTGGTAGACCTTGTTCTCCGGGTGGTCCAGGGGGTCCAGGGTGGCCTCTTTCACCGACAGGACCAGTTTCTCCAGTGGGTCCCTAAAACACCAAAGTACGTCATAGAGGCTCGACAGATTTGCAGTATGTTGTAAAAACAGCTTCTAACAGCAAAAGAAACTGAGCCCTGAGTTCTGAAAGGTGCGACAATATATTAAAGCTGGGGTACGTAGGTTTTCACAAGGATTTTAACTATGTAGGAAAACTAGTTGCTTTGCTCTACATATCATTTTGTATTTATGTATTACTGTCACATGCTAAGAACAGCTTTTTCAGATGTACGAGTAAAAAAGGGAGGACTAACCTCACTCAGCAAAGAAGTTAGGCATAAAATAACATGTTTTCTAATAAGATGCATGTACTGTATATGTGCTGTGGTTTGGTACCCCAGCTTTAATAAACATGAGCAAGGAACGCACAAAACAATCTGGTGCACGTTTCTGTAAATTGTTAAAACAAATACAGTGTTTGGTATGATTACTCACACTATTAAGACATTTTGTTGAATTGATTTTTTTACAGTGAAATGTGTAAATGCACAATGCTCAAATGTAGTCCATAAACACAACTTAACAGTTCTTTTCATATTCATAAAGGTTCTTACTTGCGGTCCCACTACACCTCCAGGACCAGGTGGGCCAGTCTTTCCTTGGAATCCCTGAAAGAAGATTACAGAATACAACATAAGCGACATTATTCAACACATCCTCTTCAAAAGAACAAAAAGTTGAGTTTCAGCGGTTGTAATTCCATTGAACCTGTTTGCAGAGTTCACCTTCTCAGTTGGAAAGCCCTGAGGAAATGACCGAGCAGGAAAGATATGATCCTCAAACAGAGACACTCAAACTGAGAACGGAGAAGAACAATCCTTTGCGCACAACACCTTAGTGATGTTGTGCAAAAGTTCAGCCCAGGAAAGCTACTTCAGATTTTTAGATATCTGTTATAAATGGATAGAGAATAATGATATAATTATTTACTCTAATTGTGTGAAATCAAGTCGAGCTGTGTTGAGGTTTCCAAGACTAACATGCAGACTTTCTACTTGTTTTATATCTACAATTGTTAGACAGTGACAGTAGGCTAAGATGTGCATATTAGTGCTGCAGTTATCAATTGTTTTAGTAAACGAGTATTTTATTGATTATGGCCTTTGATTAATCAAGTAATCTTTTGAACTGGAAACGGCAGAAAGTATTAAGAAACAGTACAGTGTTCATGGTCTTGCACTGGTCCAGACCGGAGCAGAGAGGATTCATGGTCCGAACCAAGCGGATCAGGCAAAAATCCACTGGAGGAATGCTAACTTTTTGAAAAATGCTAATGAAGCATTCAGCATTTTGGACAAGAGCAGTGAAAATGGTCCAAACCGAGCGGCAACTCCACCTTGTGACCTGTCCTGCTCCACCCAGAGGCTACTCCACCTCTGCTGCTGTGACCTGAAGGGCTGTTGCTGATTATCACTATTGTTAGCTTTATATAATCAATCAATTTTATTCTTTATTTTTGCTGCTACTGGACACCATCTGATCTTTTAACTTTTTTACACCCCGAATTAAATCATTTAGACAAACATATCGTTTATATTTTAAACTCTGAAATAACATTTGTATCAATTTGCTAAATCAGTCAGTGAGCAGTATTGGCACCCGGCAGAGCTATTTCTGCAAAACAATTTCTGGATTTAGTTCCGTGCACTTTTTTAAAATGATAAAAGTCAGAGAGGTCAGCATGGTGCCTTTACTTTCTATCAAAGTGGTCTCAAGGATGCTATAGGATCAATTGAACATATCTCAGATTCAGACAAGAAAATCTGTAAACAAAGTTAAAACTGTGAGCTTGTCCCAATGGCCATAGAATGGCATCTCGACAGAATCTAAATTACATTCAACGATATATAATACTCTAACATTTGAAAAGTGTATTTTGCATGTCCCTTCTAATGGTGTGCATCATAGAAATCTCTATTTCACTTTTAAAGCAGAATGAGGTAGAAACACTGCACCGTTAGAATAGATGTAGCATATAATCTGCACTTATTAAACTTCTCATTTTACATTACTTTACATTAACTGTAAAATTCAGTTTCAGCCTTGGGGCCGTGCAGTTAAAACATGCACTCAGACCGAGTCAAATCTGTATTCCTACTTCCTCAAATGCACTGTCTGCGCCTGTACTTGCCCATGAGCGCGCTTATTGCTCTGATCAATTCTCGTATCGGATGCCGGGGCGTGCTGCTCATAAATCTGCAGAAAAACATTCAAATGAAGAGACTGTATGGTTGCAGCGGGAATAGCAGGAGGCGCTCATGTGTGCTGCGTTATCTATAGGAAAGATGCGAGAGTGTGAGAGGGAAGGCTTAATGATACGGGCGATGATCTGTCAAGCTTTTAGTAGAATTTATTGTCCTCAGGGGCTCGTCAACCCAGGGGGCTGCGTTGCATACTAAGTAACAAAGGTATCAGAGCTAAAAGCAGTTGTTCACATCTAGATTGGTTCAATTTTTACTCTTTTTTTTCCTGTCCAATAAATTGGCAGCCCAGCCCCCCAGGGTTACTGAACATGTGCAGCGGTGCAACTTTGACCAAGGAGTGGAGCCATTTTAAAGCGATTTGGTGAAAAAGTGTATCCTCCTCCTCCCGTTATTAGAGCTGTTAGCGTCAACGTGAGATCTGAGGGCGATGCATTCAGCCGGGACATATCAGTTTAAACGCAGTGCATTAAAGTTGAGGAAGTCGAATATAGAGATCAAAGTGAGACATCTATTGACCATAGAGTTTAGAAATTAACAAATGTAGTGACGCCTTTTTCCTCTGTTAACATTTCTATGTGATCAACATGAACCTTGTGAAAATGGCTGGAGTAGCCACCTTCACTGTCATTGACACAGAAAGTGCATCCAAATTAAATGCTAACTACAAGAAAAATGGACAACACAACCCTGTGGCTTATAGCGATGTGGCCAATGTATGTATTTTTATTGTGGTAGCTTTAGGCTGTTTATGGAGTTTATGGAGTTTATGGTAAATTGAGTCATGGAAGCTAGCTGTAAAGCAGGTAAGCATGCTAATGTGAGCGAATGTGAATACAATTTTTATAGTTTTGTTTACCAAGTATTGTCCATCACAAGTCAACAGTGCGTTAAAACACATAATTAAATCATGTTGTGACTAGTTTCAAAAGTTGTCGATTGGCTTTGTTTTACTCTATTTGCCACCTGACAGTGTTACATTACAACAGGGGATGCACTCGGCCAATCAGAGTGTGCCTCTTTGCCCTTCATCATGTTTGAAGACAAATATATATTTTTTATAAACATTGTATGTCAAAACGCTATCTATTTTCCTCTATTCCGCACATAAACTTCCACATAGTTGTAATTGTTTTCTTCCAAACACAGTTTTAATATCATACAACATTCAAAAGTCTCCTGTCCGAGATCTACCTCAGATGTATGTGAGTGGTGTTATGGAGTTAAGATTCAGAATATTACACTGGTTTGATTCATGCTGTTTATGTGATTCATGATCAGGTAATGACCTTGTTGTCTAGAATTCTCACAGAACTGTCTTTGACATGACACATGTGAACTCTGATTCTGAACTTTGCCCAGCTGATCGACGCACCCCTG
>JAPMNZ010924748.1:0-10855 GCA_029875035.1 Pomatoschistus microps
GATAAAGAAAAGAAAGCTTTAAACAAGGTGCTCCGCTCTGCAAAGAGGACTGTGGGCTGTGAGCTTCCTGTTCTGGAGGTGCTTTATAAACCCAGAATTCTTAATAGAGCTCTAAGAATTATCAACGACTCTTACGGCCACCCTGGGAAAGCCATGTTCCAGCTTCTTCCCTCTGGCAGAAGATATCGTTCTTTGAGATGCAGGACATCTCGTTGTGCTAACAGCTTTTTTCCACAAGCTGTTATCAGTTTAAACAGAGCACTTTAATGTTGTTGCACTTATTTTGAAATTGTTTTAGCCGATCGATTTCACAGTGACATTTGTTTACTGTTTTATTTGTTTTATTTCTGTACTTTTAATGTGGTGTCATGTCTGTATTTGTCTGTGCACACTAGGGACTTCTTGCTAATGTATTCCAATGTGGTTGTTTTACTGCAAATGGGAAATAAACTGAATCTGAATCTGAATCAGAGAGTGAGGAA
The DNA here is from genome assembly GCA_029875035.1 of Pomatoschistus microps. Lineage (NCBI taxonomy): Eukaryota > Metazoa > Chordata > Actinopteri > Gobiiformes > Gobiidae > Pomatoschistus > Pomatoschistus microps. Next base: position 483 of record JAPMNZ010924748.1, read on the forward strand.
CTAGTGAGATCTTTCATGTAATGCCAGCTTCAACTTTTGTTTGTCTTTGCATTTCTCAAAAGACACTATTGAAATATGGTTAATATGTTGTAGATCATTCTTGACTTTGATGACATAATTTAAGAATGAGATTAGAAATGTTTTACTTTGTCTGAATACATTCGGAACAAGGTTTGTACTGTTTGGGAATATTTAGATTGATTGCATGAGATTTTAAATTTATGGTGAGCTGAATTTTCTAACATAGAAGACATTGGTTGTTCCATCAGCACAGTGACATTCCAAAATGGAATTTGTAGTTCCTTATATTCAGGTCCAGCCTCTATCCAAGCCCAGTCGAAGTGGTCCTTTGTCTGTGAGTCTGTCTTAGTCCTTCAGTCTGAGCGTGCATTCAAGTGCTGTATCTGAAGTGGTAAAGTGGAGATAAGACTTTACAGCCTTGGTCTATCATCTTATAAATAACTGTCTCATTTACCATTATGTATTATCTTTTGTTCTGACTTTTAGATTGCATGTGCGTATGTGTGTGTGGGTGCATGGCGTGCGTGCGTGCGTGTATGTTGTGTGTGTGTAAGAAAAATTGTCGTCCTAATCCAAATGTTTACATAGTTTGTCCCTTGCAACTGTAATGGCAGTTAGAGACAGTAGCACACAGAAGTTCTTCACAAGTGCACTCCTTCAGACAGGAACAGCTTGATTCATGTCAGGCAGCAGGCTGGAGGTCACGAGGAAACAATGGCATCAACACTTAACCTGGATCCTAACACGGTTAAGTCAACAGTGTGCAGAGCTGCCACACTCAGTGTAAGAGGACTCTCTCCCTCACCCCGTAATCACCAGAGGCTGTAATTAATGTGGAGGCTGACCCACAGTTCAGACCAGTGCAGAGACAGACCCGGCTAAAACTATTAAGAGCACAGAGGATGGGTGTTTGGTGAGGAGGGGGCTTGGTTAGGCACCCTGAGGTGCTTAGGGTGGCTAACAAAGGTGCAGGTGGGCCAGGATTTAGACCACTGGGTTAACCACATACAGTACTAAATTACACTGCTCTGGTCAGTGTCCTGAGCTAAGAGGCTTGACTATAACCAGACCATTATACACTCGATAATCGCCTTTGCCTTGGCAACAATGGACCATGTGTGTAGTGAAGTGTGGTGGGCGGAGTGAGGTCACCTGTAGGATGTGTCCAAAGCTCGCACAGAGAAGGCTCAGGCTGCAAACAGACGGGAAGGATGTGCTAAAGTTGCAGCTCCTCAAAGGTGTGTTTATCCAGGAGGAATCTGAGGATCAACGGGATACAGTGACACAGGCTGACGACATACGCTCCTCGCACAAAGCACACTTCACCCAGACTCACATCTGGATTCTGTTACAGCATGAGACATCATTATTTCATTATGCATCATATGCTAAAGATAACAGCCAAATGTTACTTTTTTTTTGTGTGAAAAAACAAAAAATATATTTATTATCCATTCATCAAATTTCTTCTGCTTTATCCGTTGCGGAATCGTGGGAGCAGTAGTCAAAGCAGTCACACCCAGACTTTCTTATCCACACATAATTCCTCCAGCTCATCCGCTGGAATCCTGAGGTATTCATAATATTTAATCATTCGCAATTTTCGTATTAAAAAAAGTTAAAAAGAGAGAAAAATTTCTACACGAAAGCTGCTTGTTTAAACGGGAGTGCACTGGGATCCATCTAAACCGAGGTCTATTCTACTCTGAGCCTGTTTCTGTTTGGACTAGAAGGACACTCCCACTTATCGGTTTTATATAAGATGAATAGTTGAGTCCTTGCTTGTGTCTCATGAGATCTGAGGTGACCCATGACAATGAGACGTTAAGTATAATTTCTTTGGAAAACCAAGTTATTACTTTGTATAGTAATATCCTGTTTTATGGTAATTGTTTCTATATATTAATTCTAAAATGAAAATCATGCTTATACTCTTAAGCAGACTTATGCACTTTATGGTTCTCGATTGTATAAATACTTTGTATAGAAAGGGTTTGAAAGATGGTCACCTGGATGCTGTTTATTAAAGACGTTTTGTTTCTCTGAAATGAACTCAGACTCTAAAACCGCACGCTAGTCCTTCCCAGAGGGAGGAGTTTTGCTCAGGACTCAGGAGGCCTCTGTAGATGAACCAGAGGCTGTGTCTCAGTCACCACCTTCTGTAAAACTAATATCGCTTTATAAAGAGAAATGATAGACTGAGAGACATTCAAAGATCTTGATTTCACAAAATGACCATCTTTTGAATCCCTTTCTTCTTCTTAACCACACTATATCACGTCACATGAACTCTCTTGGTCACTGCTCATCTTAAATGTGCATAATAACAGCCTTTATGATGACCGCTCTCCTTTTATGATACGTGAGTAGAATGCTCAGAATTCAATCATTGCTGGCAGAAGCAGAGCCAGAGCGAACCATTAAAGTCCTGGCCCCAGCTACACAAACAAAACGTATCCACCTGAGACCACAGAGGGACAGGATGCAGGCTACTTATAGACACCCAAAACCCGCGCACAAGAATAGCAGGAAAACCAGCTCCGTATGAGGGCCTTTTGAAGTGCGCCCCCTCTTAACTATTCTGATACCCCAGCCCAGCATCTTTGAAGGAAGGTTATCCTCTGAGCCTGTGTGTCCTGTTATGAATGAATTGTTTCCTCTTTCACTTTGTCTTTATTTTGCTACAGAAACTGACACTGTTTTATTGTTCTCTATGGGCCAAAGTGCCGTCGCGGGACCGGACCACTCGCTGGCTCTGCTCAAGACGTGCCCAAGGCCACTTCGCTGGACGGCAAGTCGGTCAGAGGTGATGTAAGAGCCAGAATTCTTCAAAATCTGTCGAAGGATGACCCCCTGGACTTTGCACGGTTTCCTCCATCCTCAAGGTTGTGACCTGACAATGGCGTGTTGCCTAAGAATGGTGTGTTTGGGGTAATTAATCAGCGAGTGGCCAGTGATGTCATTGTGCAAACATGATGAGAATAGGGGGCACACTGACATTTTTTGTTAGTTTTGCAGTAATGGTTTGAGCCGTGACAGTAAATGTAGCAGATTTATGGGTGCGCTCAGTCAGGGAGCTTGCACCTGCGCTTCAAAAAACAAAAATAGGTTATGGTGTGTCCAGCTTTCAGGGCAACAAAATAGAATAGAATAGAGCTACATATTTGCAAAATTATCTGACATGGTAAAAACAAGATATTTGCCCTTTAACTTCTTCAATGGATTTAACCCTTACCCAATGTTGTTTTATCACGATCAGCATAAGCTTTAGCAGTAACCGTGGGTACATTTCCACATTCCTCCATGTTTCTGGATGATGAATAGAAAGTGAAGGTTTCAGAATAAAAGGTTTCAGAATAAAACATTTCAAGCCAACAGACCTCAAATGAGCGTGTGCATCTATACTGTTTTCTTCCCTAAAGCAGTTGAATGTTTTATTGCTGTAATGAGCACATGTTTACACTATATTCTTGCCATGGGGTACAAGCAAGAACAGTAAAGTAAAGTAAAGCAAGGCAGTTTGATATCTATAGAGCTGTTTGCATGTTTATGAATTTTGATCATTTTTCCAGTTTCATGGGATCACATACACATCCTGTATACGATCACTTATACAAGTTTTGGTTTGAATGATCACATGAATGAATCAAACCAGTTTTCTGCAAGAATATTCATACATATCAAGTTACGTGCGATGTGGTTTAGATCTTTCTCATGCATTTGACTTTTGCGTGGAATAAACGTATCATCACAGACACATGAAAAAGCTACCCAAAGCGCATCGTGTTCTATCAAAGGATTGGTGGCTTTATGTTAAATTCAACAGAAAGGGTCAGCTCACATTAGAATACCTTGGATTTCTTCATCTTTTCATCTTTGTACAATTTATGTATTGAACATTGCACTTTGGCCGCTGAGAGCTTAGGTATTTCCTTTGAGCGGCGAGCTAACGTGCAGCTTTACACACTTTCAGCACGTGTGGCAATGGATCAAAGTACATCCACTGTTTCTGCTTCTGAAAATATATTTAATTTAGAGCCGGGGCCAATCTGCTTCACCTCTGGCAGCAATCGTCTTATATTTGACCAAAAACAAGGAAGGAGTTGGATTCATTTTGCTACCTGTACATCTTGATATTTATTTATACATATAGCTTGTTTGAATACATATTTCTTTGCAAATTATATGTAAATGAAGAGCTCTACGATATCTCAACTAAGAGTGAATTGCCTTTCATGATGGCAAGAAATGAGAATAATAGATTGTTAGTTGGCGTTATAATGACGGTACATATCCGGGGAGGTGCAGATAGCCACATTAGAAGTCAAAGACTGTCCTGGAATAATAGGAAGGCTCAGAGATAATGTACTCTCACGAGGGGGCCGCGGCATTAGCAACAGCGCAGCAGGACCCGCCGTGCACGTGTGCCAATGACGCATAAAGAGCCCTCAATGACAAAGATAGCAGAAAGGTAAATCTGTGGGCATATGGTTTTCCCTCCGCAATACATCGTACGCCATACTGCAGGCCGTCTGCACACAGAGGGACGCGGAGGGGGCTGGGATTGGGCCAGAAAAGACACTTTCAACAGACTCTAGTAAACAATCACATGAGAAAAAAATATGGAGTTTATAAATGATTTAGTTTAGAAATGTGTCTTTGTGTTAGGGTTGAGTTAGGTGTATGGTTTTGGTCTACTTTTAAAAAAGACAGTAGTGCCATTTCTGTTGTTCTTAAGCTCCAGATAGCATCATTACCGAGCAAACCGTAGCAGCAGGTAAAGCAAACTCAAAGTAGGTTGGTTCGGAGAATGAACACTTATTTTGAACCAGGATGTGCACCAACAGGATTGAGAAAGCTCTTGAGAAACCAGATCGGGTTTGCAAACTCTAAATTGACTGGGAGAATCACAACCAGTCCAAATGAATGTTTCTGTTGATTTATGGGGGGAAATCTTTGGTTAAAAATATTACCATTAAAGCAATAACCATTTGTCCAGGCCATGGTGAGGTCCTTATGTGTGTATCAAGTAGCTATTATAGGTATCAAATTGTGGCTGTTTTATTTCCACTAACTTTTTTCCCATAGAAATGATTTTTAGCCAAAACTGTTCGTCTCTTAGTATGGTTGCTGTGGGATTAACCGGAACATTCTCTGTGGAGAAAATGTGCAACTAAAGCAGAAATTACTCAAATCAAGGTTCAGCTCAAAACAAAGAAGCTTAAAAATGATCATCACCTGCATAAAAACGCAGCTACAAAAGGCGTATTTCTTTAATCAGGCAGCACTGATGAAGGCACAGTTCTGGGATGAATGGCACTAAATGAGAAGAAGAAAGAGCGAAAGTACAGATGACATTAACTTCTGCTCAAATGATCACAGCAGGAGAGCATGCACAGTATTTAGCACCAATCTTTCCCGGCTTTTGATGTTGTTTGTAAAATCCTTGCATCCTCCGCAGATTCCTGCCTCGTGGCCCTGATGGCAGCAGTGCGGGAGAGTGCCCCCCCTCTTTCTTCATTAGATATTAATTTATTCATTACATGTTAACTCTGCAAGACCTTGGAAGAAGACGCCAGGTGACTCTTCCTCATTTGGTCCCCACCGCTCGCTCGGCTTGGGCCCGGGCAAAACCAATGTAACCAAGTGCCACACTGCTGGTGGAAGTGCAGAGCAAATTATAGCCAGCTCCTCTAGATGGTGAGAGGGGGAGAGGTGGACTGTGGTGGTACACACACTGTGGGATACTCCTGCTGCCTAAATTAAATCTGCAAATATGCATAAAACAAGGTGCCAGAAAATCCAGCTCGGTAAATAACTGCACAGTGCAAATCAATGGGTGTGATGCTTATGGATACGAATCTTATTTTCACAACATTCTTTTGGCCTTTTTGCAAATGAAATATATGTATTACCGCAAGAACATTTAATACAGTTTGTCCGAAGTACTTAATCTGAATTGAGGTTTTGGGGTCAAATGAAAGTTGCATTTTTAGATAGGATATTCCAGTGTTGCAACAGTCAGTTCATAAACATAAGGACAAAACTATCAATACATTCTACAGAACCTTGACCAAAATAAAACTGCGGACAATCCCCACTGTCAAACTTGGTGGTGGCAGCATCATCCTGTGGTTGGTTCTGCTTTTCTTCAGCAGGGACTAGGAAGAGAGTTGATGGGAAGGTGGGTGGGAGCAAACTAATGGACAGTCTAGGAAAACAAGCCACAGGAATCAAAAAAAGGTGAGTGACGGGCAGGTTTCCCTTCCATATGTACAACAACCCTTTAGTGTTCACTCCTCGAAGAAAGCAATGTATTGTTTTCTTTGTTCGTTATTCTAAGATGTAGGAAAGTAACAACACAATTTGTTTTTAAATGTTTTTTGTTTGGTTTTTTAACCCCCAGTTATTATTATACCAAATGATGCAGTTTGAGGATATAAGTGCGTAAAACCAGGTGTGATGCCCCAAAAGAGGTAGATTTCAATTCCAAGCTTGAAATAGATCACCAAATGGTTGAGGAAACCATTAAAGGGGTACACTATTTTTTCATGTATTGTTATAGTTAAAAAAGACCGAGTCAGAGACAAGACCAACATCAAAATGAATATGTAGCAAGCTGAAGACAAACCCCAAAAGGAAAAATAAGTTCTAAAGTATTAGGGGGTCATCGATTGTGGTCGTAGCGAGACAATGTGGAATGTGGAGAGGTTCATGGAGAATGAATACTTTTTCAAGGATTACAAGGACAAAAAAAATCCTTAGATCTTCAGTCAAAACGTATGTGCGCTTACCATGTGTATATTTATTTATTTATGCCTGTATTTAACTTCCAAGCTGCTTCAATATGTCCTCACTATATACATAAGCAGTTGCATTTTTGTAGTGCAGCGTTTGTGTGGGCAGACGCTTGTGAAGAGACTTTGTCAGAGGTGTTGTGAGGGGGACTTTGTAACTTCCTCCTCTGCTAGTGAAAGAGCTCTCAATCTTTAACCGCGAAGGAGAGATCAGAGAGCTTGACGCCTTCAAGCATCAATCCGGCCTCCTCTCTGTGTGCCCCATCAATTGAAAGAAAATCCCCAGTGAACGGGACAGGCTGGCTAATCCACCGCTAAATGACACCTCCAGACGCTAATGCCCGGCCTGACCACAGAAGCAATCTCCTCCACACATGTAGCGCCCATGCTTTTCACTCAGGCCAACTTAAAAAGGGCCTGTGTCTGTCTCCTGTGTGCCACCTGCTTAGCATCCCCGCGCCGCAAGCTGCTATAGAGACACATCGCCGGGCCGGGGAGAAAGGCCCATTGTGTCCAAGACGCCTTTGAGGCTATTGTTCTGCTTGAGTGAGGCCGGCCCGACATCTGCACCATTCACACTGAAGGAAGTTGTAATCACTCCCCTACTCTTATGCAGCTCCAAGTGTATAGGAGAAGTTTAGGGACATAGTAAACAGCCAAGCTCAGAAGATGGAGAAAGGGGTGTGAAGGATTTGGCTGTTTTTGTTGAGCGGCATCAGTTTAAAGAGAAACTCTTACACAGCCCCACACAGGCCCCCTGATCCAGAGCCCCCTGCACACCCCTCCCTTCCCCTCAACCGACCCATGTGCTCTCTGTCTGGACAATACAAAGCTGCCAGAGGATTTTACTGAGTTACCTCTCCATCAAAAGCGCTGATTAATTGCTTGTCTTTCTGAAATAGGGCATAACATTTAGAGTGTATCTTTAGGACGTTTATGAAGAATTTACAAAAAGCTTGGGTCTTTCCGAGTGAGTGATGAAGGAAAAGGTGAAGTCAAAGATTTGTTTTAGTAATGACCATTGAAAAAACCCCAGTAGTTTAATTTACATATAATTAAACTTAAATGGAGGTCTGACTGGCATGGGGTTTGACGCAGGCCATGCAGGCTGTGAAGAGACACAGAGACCCCCTCTGAACCAACATGACAGGCTGCAGTAGTAGTTTTATCTCAAGCTAATTAAACAAATCAATTAGAGTCTATTGTTGTAACTGTGTAACTGATGTTCTATACTGGTAGAAATGCTCCCTTGGGGAGGCCCTCCAACCAGTTTAAAGCCCTATCCTCTACATCTCCATCTGATACTAATATAGACACTTATTTGCGGCGTGCTGTCATGTCATTGGTGCTAGGCACATTATGGAAATTGAAATGGAGGGGTTGAGGGGAGCAGGGCTGAACGCAGTGTGAGGTGCCGGGGTTCACTTCCCATCACCCTCCAAGGAGAAGTCGCTTCAGCAAACTCCAAAGTCCCTTAAAGTTCCCCATAGGCGAGTGAGTGTGCACACCCAGCTGTGTGCATCCAGACACTAGGTAAGGGTCGCACAATTAGCATACTCCTCCCTGCCAGGCAAGGCACTGCGATGCAGATAAATTATCATATTAGATTTAGCCTCCTCACTTCAACTGATTGGCTCTCAAATTGTTTTAGATGGCCGTCATTAATCCTTAGCATAGGCTAAGTGCTTTGGCTTCAGATCTGATTGCACAAACGCACCAAGGGTCAAATTAACACAATGCTAATGCCTGAACTCTATCTCATTTGTGGAGACAGGATGTTGCCTCTATTATAGGAAACAGAAAAGAGTCAATTGTCATTCATCTAATCTTAGATTGAGAAACTTCAGATGCTAATTGAGGTCTAAGGTATAAGAAGAGAATGTATCATTAAACGCACATGCAGGAAACTGCAGTTGTACATAATAGAACGGGGCAAACTTTGTTGGTATAAACTATTTTAGTGGTTTCACTGCACTGCTGACATTTAAACATTGAATTAACAAAATAAAACTTTTCTAAAGTTGCATTCTACTTTTCACTATTATGTTTATACATAATTGTTTATACATAAACATATAATGTATGTATACATACCCTAGAATCCTGAGTTTGTGTAAATTTGTTCACTGAAAAATACTGTAGTAAATGCTTTTATGGGAGTGTAGTCGTCATGAATACAGATAAAATGGTTAATCCAGTTCACGTCATAAATTCAAGAAGACCGATGACTCCCAGAGAGCTGCACGGCAACTACCTCTGACTATACCTTCATCTGGATGTGTCAAATGCAGCTTATGTATTTGCTTCTCTAAAGGAGCCTATAGAAGATCTGCATTTAATTTTAACTGGCCTTGTCCCATGACACAAACATGTATAATCTGGTCTCACTTCTTTGCCATTAACCTGCGGTTCGTGTTCTATGAAGCAAAGGTATTGTCACGAGGCACAGTACTTTTCATCTGAAATTGCTCCTGAGTCACCACATTGAATCACCGGCCTTCTCTCTTACATCCTGTGAGAGGGTAGTTCATATTCCCAGCTGTGTTGTCGAGGTGCTAGCCCTCTCCTCCGCCCTTCATCTGGCCGTCTGTGTGTTTGTGCGCAGAGACAGCCGGGCAGACCCCCAGTATCTCCGCCTGTGCCTCCTGAGCCTCTCTCTCCTCCTCTCCTATACCTGTCATCTGCCGCGGCTAACCTCTGGTATCTCCCCGCCAAATGCACAAGCGTCCACCCTGCCATACACACACTGCACACTCCACCAACCGGCCGCCCCGCCTGGCCCCCGCACACGCAGCCAGTGTCAGCAAATGGGCTGAACTGTCTCCGCCCCAAGAATAACCCCTGACAGACAGCCCTAGTGGCCTCCCCTCGTCAACACAGCCGGCCTGGAAAGCTGACAGGCGGGGCACAGGGCAGACAGGCTACTGTAGTTCAGTGTACAGTGGGCGTGGCTTGTGGAGACGCTCAGCTGTGGGCATAGGGGATGAAGTATTCTGAATAATGTGGGTGTTTGTTTATACGCCTTCGGCTGTCACTTTAATGGGGGCTGTTTTGGTCACAGTGGCCATGTATCTGGACAATTAAACATTTGTTAAAATAATATGGTGTTTGAGATACTGATATTATTCATACATGTTTACAATGCTTTGATATGTATTCAACAAGGCGGCGCTGTGGCTGAGTAGTTAGCACTATTGCTTCTCAGCAAAGTTCCGGGTTAGAATCCCTTTCGGAACAGGGCATTTTTGAGCAGAGTTTGCATGCTCTCCCCATGTCTGCGTGGGTTCCCTCCAGTTTCCCCATCCACTAAAAACATGTACAAGCTTTGGTGGTCCTACCAAGCCAAGCATCAACATCTGGAGATGAGTTCCTGGCCGCTGTGCTACAACAGCCATTGCTCAGCCAAGACTCTTGTGGCGTGGCAGAATTTCTCCACTGGACATGAAGTGTCCCCTAACCATGTAAATACTGAATCAGAATCACAGACAGAATCATTTTTTTATATGAAACATTAGACTCACATTTATGCCACTCTTTTTTGAGGAGGGGTGGGGG
>JAPMNZ010924752.1:0-12880 GCA_029875035.1 Pomatoschistus microps
GATAAGGTGGCAGCTGCACTGAGAGGCCTGCTCCCACGGGCCCAGGGGGGAATTTGCAGTTATTAAGAGTAAGATGAAAGATTATATGGCTTTTATAATCGCTTTCACAGACTCTTTTTTATTATTATTTGAACTGACTTCTTTGGACACATGAAAGAAGTTGTAAATTTTTTAAAATATGCTTTTTTATGCAACAACCGACTTTGAGACAGTTGAGTGGCGTTAAACCGAACTAAAGGGAAGGATTGTAATTAGACTACATGAATCTGGGAAATAGGCAAGAAATGGCACATACACAAGGTATACACAAGGCAATTCAAAGTGCTTAACATAACAAGATAGAAACAACCCTTAAGGAATTCAAATCAAAAATAATCCCAGTACATAAAAAAAGTGAAGATAGAACCTTTCTGTTGTATGTACTGCAGATAAACAGAACAAAAACAGTTCTGAATTTGAACATTGTCAGAGCAGAAGTCTGTCTCACATGTTCAGGAAGACTGTACCAGATTTTAGCTGCGTAAATCTGAAACATTGCATCACCATGTTAAGTCCTGACTTTGGGCACAGCTAAACAGAACTGTTGTTAGCCTTGATTTGAACATTGTTCCAGATTTTGCCTGCATAAATCTGAAACATTCCATGTTTCAGATTTATGTTTAGTCCTGACTCTGGCACCAGCAGGAGGGAATTCCCTGTGCTCCTCAGATTCCTAGCAGGGGGTCAGACCCTGTGCTCCTCAGAGTCCTAGCTGGTGCATATGACACCAACATATCAAGGATTTGCAAGGCCATGGAAAGACTTTTAAACTCAAGCAAAACTGCTTTAAAGCCTATTCTCTGAGCAACAAATAATTATGTGTAACTGTACACAAAAGCGTATAATGCTTGTATGCTGCCTTTGAATGTAAAAATATCAAGAATATTAATAATTTTTATTTGATATTAATCCTTATCAAATGCAGAACAGACGCGCAGTCTTTTGACAGATGCGTCATCGACAGGCAGTGCTCTGATTGGCTAGAACACAACGCGGAAGTAGGTGTCGTGTGTCAACGCTGGTGAAAAACAAAACAAGACGGGCGGATGGTGAGTGCTGGCTTTGGGCATTGGCGCTGTGTTCGTTTGTGTTTCTGTGTGTCTGGTGTTTTTTTTAGAAGAATGTAAACCTTCTGTTTGTGTAATGTCCTCAGGATTCAGGCGACCCGCCCTGACGCCGTCCTCACGTGTGTGATGTTATGTAACACAAAACACAGCAGCTCGCTTTAGCTTCTGCCATTTAGGCTTTCCCTTTTGTCGCACTGGAGCTGGAACCGCTCTGTAGCTGCTTTGTAGCTGCTTTGTGCTCAGTGAGAAACAATGCTATTAGTATTAGCATGTACTGTTGTAGTTAGTAGCAAATTCGTAACAGTGGGCTCTCTGCACGATAAAGCTCGGTACTGAAGGAAAATAGATCCGAGGCATCGGTAACAATGCTGGGCACAATTGACTTGGTGTTTTATTTTAAATTGAACAGAGAGTGCGAGGTTACAGACCGTTGCCTGTAAATATATGGGTCATTTCAAGAGGCACAACCTAATATATTAAACTAGTCAAAACAAGATTGATACCGTGATCTCAAAATTCTAATCCCTATTGTTTCTTACGTTTGTCCCAATTGAAATCTGTGAAGACCACCGTCCACAGTACGTTATGATCAGTTGTATTGTCTACATGGAAAGAGAAAGCCAACACTATATCTGCCATGTGTTCATCCAGCTGTTTGTTATGAAACAGTCATAGATGTGTATGTTGTTTTATGCAGCGCCAGGATGGATGAGCTGGTGCAGGACCTCGTGGAGGCTCTTGAGCAGTCCTCAGAGCAGAGTAAACTGGGGGAACTGTGGCAGGAGATGGTGCTCAGTCCTCTGCAGCAGCGCAGACAGGTACGGAGGCGCAGGGCACACCGCCGGCATCGGGACTCCTCCATGTACCACTACTGGCTCGAGGCCTCCGAGTCCAGCATGGATGAAGCCTCCAGAGGCTACAGAAGGAGCCCGGCTGCTGTGGCAAACTGCAGTGACTCGGATGAGCGCAGTACAAGCGGGCGATGGCACAGGATGAGGAGACGTCCCGCAAGAAGCCGGACCGCCTCGTGGCCCCACTACAACTCCTACACTGAGAACACCCCAGCAAGGCCGCTCAGAAGGAAGAGGAAGATCAAACGAATGACCTCTGATGTCAGCTCCCGCACACAGCTCAAGCTGAGGGCTCCTAATGTGGACCACAGACCGCCGCTAAGGATGCATCTGTCCGGATCGAAGAACAGGTCTAGTGCGTGGCTGAGGACAGAGCAACCGACTGAAGGAGCCCGACTCCTGGGACAGGAGTGCTGGAAGAGGAAGCTCTCACGGGCCACTGAGCACCAGGATGGAGCAGAGGAGAAGATGTCAGATGGGTACGTCTTGTATTTTGCACAAAATAGGTCATATTCCATTGAATTGGAGAGCTTGGCTCACTTGTTCTCATGCATTACACATAGTAGAAACTTGCAACTTAATATACAGTTTTGTACAAGCCAAATGTTAACTATGCCAAGTCAAGATTAAATCTATTGTGAAAGATGTGCTCAACATTCTGACAGCCTTTTTTACCCTTTGAATGGAGATGGACAAAAGACACTTAAATCCATAACATAAAAGTCACAGGCCTTACAACTTTCAGATAGAAGCAGTTAAATAAGACGACATTTAAGATGATCTATATGCCTGTCTTCTCCAGTTGTCAATATTCAACGTGTCCTCGACTAAACTGAAATCATGGAGCTCCACTTTAACGCACTGGCCCGACATTAAACATGAATGATAGACTCTCCTCAGCCTCGTCTCCTGTCGCAGGAATAATCACTGGGGAGGGGTCTTTGATAGTTATGCCTGCAGCCATTTGCGAGCTCATTATTGCTTTTCAAGAAATAGTGTCACAAGTAAATAAGTGACTTGGTGCTGTATTGATTTGTTTTGAAATAAATTCCTGTCTTGGGCCAGTAATTAAAGCTGCGTATGTCCCAGTGTCCCTATGCACACTGTCTGGAGTGGACTTTATTTGGCCTACGCAAATAGATTTGTAACCAGCAGGGAGGAAAGGCTTTTCGTTTAAGATCATTGAATTTGTAAACACTAGCAGTTCCAGAGCCATCATTTTCAAACCAATGGAATTCTGAGATATCCCCTCGAAAAATCTAATGTTTTTAATTTCCACAATAAATCGAAGATTTATTAAAAATAAGTCAATTACAAGGTTTTTATACTAAGTGCTAAAATGTATTAAAAGGCTCATGCTAACGCTGCAAGTAAACAGTGTGTTGCTATGGTAACTAGCACCTGCTCTTCTCTGGTGGAAAAATTGACTTGACTCAGAACCAGTCCAGAACCAGTCCAAGACCAGTTCAGAACCAGCAGAATGAAAAAGGGTCTTTAACTGCCAAGCTACACATAATAGATATATAAAGAAAAAAGACATGGAAATAAACTTAATAATAACCTTAATTACACTTTCTAAACGCTAAAAGCTGTCAAATTGACTGCTCTGAGAGCACGAGAGAGACATTATGGTGAAACAGAAAATTTCTAAAGACAAAGGTCAAGTTAAAACAAACAGTATTTTTAAGATGAGGTAACTGCAGCTTGTCTGTAGTGAGCCATACTGTGACAGTGTAACAAATGCAAGTAGATTATTTTTGATAGCTGGAGATGGTTTGGACCGAAAGCTTTACATCTTGACGTTTAATTTGTGCTGACCTCCCTAGCCCCTTAACGGTACTTGTTTTCTTACTTTATGGAAAAATCAATAGCCGTTGTGACAGAAAACAGCTCCAGAGCAGAAATAAATGGGAACACCGTGGCCCACTGTCAATCATTTCTCACTTACAGCACACCAACACTCTTGATTGCTGCTCAGTATACTGCCACACTGTACTGAGGGCTCCACAATCTAATGGTTAAGTCCTGGCTGGTCGTGCCAGATGACAAAATGGCAGTGTGGATGAGGGGTTGACAGTGGTACAAGCGCAATATTTTTACCCTGAGAGTGCATGGTTCATTTACTGTCAGCCTCTGATGCTATTGTAGAAATGTTCTTTAAACTGAGCGGATTTGTTTAGTTGCCAGTCATTCTATTAACCTTTTTCCTAGAGAGTGTCTGGTCTTTCCTCAAGGTCACTCCTCGTCCGCACACACTGGCCCTGGCCCTTCAGCTCCCTCACTGAGACTGGGGAATGAAAGGAGCAGATGTTGATGTCTCCAGTTGGGCTCCACATACTTCATTAAACTAGAGTTCAGCCTACTGGCACTGGTGCCACCTGGCAGTTGGGCTGGCCTGCGTCTGCCCTCACCTGTGGGTAAACTATCCAAGGATCTGCAGAGACCCCGCTGTGGGCTCCTGCTGCTCCTGCTGCTCCTGGACTTCAGCTTTTCACAACCTAGTGTTGTGCTTGTGGTTCACAACAAGAGCATTCTATTAGGAGTTTTTTGCAAAATACTGCACTAGTGGCAAAGTTAATTTTACTAAATCTCTGAGACTAATCCAATTACAGCGGCTAATAAAAGGAGGGATAACCTTATAATCAGACAGCGTGAAAAAAGGCATGGATTTGGGTTGGGACAGCTTGTTTGAAGAAGCTACAGAACCTTTATCAGCACTTTGCCCCCCTCTGTCACAGCTTCATCTTTTTCTCTCAGCAGAATGAGCTTGAGCTCAATAAATGATGGCGAGCCTGTAATCTGTGAGCAAACTGCCTGTGCCTCTCCCAGGAGCCCTGGATTATATCCTAATGATTACTTGCTCATCTGGATACTGTGTTTGGCTTCACCTCCTTGGCTTGTATTGAAGCACAAGGGCCACATGGGGGTTCAGCCCCTAAACACAACTATGCACTTTTCCTTTTGCCCTTGACTTTTTTTGTTTGTAATTTTGAACTATTTTGGGGATATGGTGAGCAGAGCTTATGACTTGTCAGTAATATAATAACTGTCTATATATTTTACGAATATTTTAGTGAGGTACAAAAGTATCAGTGAATTTAATGTTTTTATTTAAACAATTATATGTAGCCGTTTTGTGGTGAAATGCTGCTCCAAGCATCATCACACAAAATTATTGTTTATTAAAGCTGTAATTTTCTTTTGTTTTCAATATAAGCATACGTTTTAATCAAGCATTGTTGGACTGTCTTGGACACCAGGCTCAAGGAAAAAGCCTAAGGACAGGGACTGTATAGATATGGACAGACTTCTCCTTATTCCCCAGAGAGGCCCACTCCATCACATCTGCTTCTGGTGGATGTGTGGGCGGATGTTGCCTGACCATATGTCCTAACGGACATTTCTCTGATGTCACTGGCATGCCTCTGCAATATGGCAAAATATGGTATCAGCACATATCTGACCCTGGAGCCTACCCTATTAGCAAGGTCAATGATGACAAACCAAGCGCGAAATGCAAGGCAGTCAAATGGCTCCTTACTGTAGGATCAGAGAGGGCATTTAGTGACATTGATGTAAACCATGTCAAGTTACTAATGCTAATATTGATAATAGTCATCAACACTACAGCTGTGACTCGGATTCTCTCCACATTCCAGTGACCTTGAAGTGTCCAAAGGTCAAAGCGTCTTGATGGCTGAGGTGTGAGAAAGCCTCAGCAGCATTCAGTCACCCCGGGGGTGGGCTGAGGAACAGAGGGGCCGGCCAGGCCGCCACAGCCACGGCAGATGCTAGCCAGTAGTGAAGCAGAGCCCCCCTAGAATGGGGCTCACCCAGAGGGCGGGGGACCAGGGGAATGCACTTGGCTCTTCTGTCATCCTCCACAACACAGGCCCGATTAGATTGGAGCTGACAGCGGAGGATATTCAATTAGATTGTGCATGTCACTCAGACCTGCTCCTCATGCCTTTGTGTTTGCTACCACAACAAGGGAGCACATCGCACGCTCTTGTCTTTTGTGTCATTTTCATTTATGGTGACCTACAGCTCTGGACTACTTAATTGTTTCTATCATTGAGCATGCCAACTGTTGACATTACACATTCTGGTTAACTTTCTTTGCTCTTTCTCAGACATTGTCCATTTTAAGCATATAATTCAAAACTGTTAAATAATAAAAAAATCTAACTATATTTTTGTCTTTTGCAGAGAGACGAGCAGTAGCTGTAGCAGTGATCCTGGCCTCTTCACCAATGATGAAGGCAGACAAGGTAAAAGTTATACTTAAACTTTAAAATGTAATTCACATCCAATTCACACAACAAAAATATGCTCTTTATATATTTATATATATATATATATATATAATATATGAAATAAATTAGAAATGCAACTCTGTCTTCAGGAACATTAGGAGTAATCAGTATTTCCATAGTAACGGTGGGTCTCCTGGGAGGACACAAGCGCATGGCATGAGTGTGGAGACAGTGGCGGGGTGTTGGGCAGCTAAGCGGCTCTAATAAGATGTTGTCATGTCATGTTAATGAGCACTGAAGCCATGGGGAGAGAGGCACGTTCTGATTTAACAGTTGTCACTACGCGTCGTCTGTGAGAACCCTGCTTTTTATGGTGTTTTTTACTGATTTTGTTTGATTACATTCCAGAATCTGACTATATTTTACATTCTGATTGTTTGTCCCAACAGAAAGAGTTGTTTAAGTGACATTTTATGAACAAATAACATAATAAAATCTTCTTCATCCTCCTCTTATCGTCATCTCGTCATATTTTATATAAAACATTTCATTTTTTTCAGAACTGATGGGCTGTGTGAAGGCTGGTTCACTGAAAAAAAAACAGATTTAAAAATGTGACAAAGGCCCAAAAAGGAAAACATACACGCAAAAACTAGTGATACACTTTGAGAGCGAACCTAGTTAATTTTTTGAGATTTTGAGGTTTGAGAGGTGATACCTCACCTCTCAAACCTCAAAATCTCCAGCTTTCATTTTGTTATCAATATTGATTAACTCCAACTCGCTTACTCTTATGATAATTAAAAAAAACGTATGATCCATGTGTCACTCTGTATACTGTGCTTTTTGTTCAGGTGATGACGAACAAAGTGACTGGTTTGTCGAGACGGACTGTGGAGTGAGAGCGGCCGTAACGAGTCTTCGGTCTAACTGGGACTCTGAAAACCCGCAGTCCCTGAAGGAAACCAGCCCCTCAGCCACGTTCCTGCACCCAGCACAGCCCTCTCGCAGAGGTAGAGCAACAACACTTCACCAAAAGCCTGGGCCACCTGGGGAAAAACATGATCACAATTTCTGATTCTACTTATAATTACTTGTTTTTGATAACAGACAAACAGTAACAAAATCAATATTTATTTCACCAAACTTCACTGTGCGTAATATTTAAGCTTAATATTCAAAATTGGCAAATTAAATCAACATTGAAAAGCAAATCACTGTGAAAAGGCCGTGGTAGGGTATTAATTTTATAAATGGAAAAAGACTTGAAGAAACTTGTAAGAACCCTGCTATAGAACATTAAAAAGCCACATCCACACCATCTGCAGTGATGTCTTGTAAATGTTGACTTACAGGATATTGTTCCCATCTCGCTGGCACCGCTTCCTGCTCCATCACTAAGCAAAGAAGACGGATCCCAACCAAGGTGACCACGCGTTAAAGCGCACAATTCTATATTTTAAGGGAATATGTGTTCACGTTTTCATGAATTTAGGGAGGCCGAATACCCATGTTCGTGAGAAGACTGAGGCATGTATCTGAAGACCGCTATCAAAGAGGGTAAGTCCCTATCCAAGATTATAATGAGAATAAAAAGAAAATGGTCTAAAAAACGGTAGTTGTGCTTTCCCCAATTAATGTCGCATGTGCTGGCACGGTCGCTGACATACAGTATTAGCAGAATTCGCCATGTCACGCTCTATATTTGGGCATCGTCTGGTCCTCCCGGTTCTGCGCATTGGATGATCTCCCATGATGCGTTGCACCAAATACGCGTGTGTGGCTCTCGTGCACAGAGGGGCTCGGCCATGCTCTGACCAATCAGAGCTGCTGATCAGAGCAGTGGTAGAGCGGAGCCAGAGCAGGAAGGAAAAGAGCAGAGTTTGTGGCACTAAAGTGTGGATTTAAAGAAAACCGAAGGATTTAAGAAGAAAAAAAGTTCAGGATGACAAGGGACACTAAAATCCCCACAAAATCCGACCTTTATGAAAGCTGTAGCTTCTCTGTCAGCTGAGGTCGAGCTGTTTTAGTTTACATTGAGTTCTATGGGGAAAATGTCTGGGTAGCCCACGTGTATTTTGTCTGGTTTCGTCTGCAGTACCGCGAGAATCCCCGGAGCACTTGAGTTCTTCAGCTTCAAGCTAGTAATATCCTATTCAGTTATTATAATAGATCCATGATGTGCAGTATATATACAGTATATGTATGTATCCATCTCACCTGCAGATACTGTTAATTTTCTGATTCATGTTTTTATAATTCAGGATCGATTTGTTAACTATTAAATCCTGATGACTATATTTGTTATTTATGATTTCAGATTTTGGTTTTCCACATTTGGAAGTCAAGAACAAAACCAGGTGTGGTACCAATCTTCTCTGTGATTACGTTGGTAATTACTGGTTGTCCCCGCTAATTCTGGTTGTCACTAATTTCAGTTGGACCCTCTGTGCTCCTCACCCGTACGACCTATCGACATGGGGTCAGAGAGCTCCCATCCCATGTCCATACGCACCAACAGGTATCCCATGCCTGTCTTCCAAAGTTCATTTTGTCTGATTTTTACCGCTTAGGGTTTTGGTGAAAGATTACGGTGGAGATTAAAGTTATTTGATACTTCTATGCCAGACAATTGTACTATAGCGATGTTATTACCGTGGCATGTTTCAGCGGTATACTTCTGTCTCCCTCAGTAGAGTCTTGTGACATCACACATCCATGCATTTTCTTCCCCTAAATCAATTTATGGGTTTGGGGGGGTGGAAGTCAGAGCTGCACCCAATTCACAAAGCACCAGCCCCT
The DNA here is from genome assembly GCA_029875035.1 of Pomatoschistus microps. Taxonomy (NCBI): domain Eukaryota; kingdom Metazoa; phylum Chordata; class Actinopteri; order Gobiiformes; family Gobiidae; genus Pomatoschistus; species Pomatoschistus microps. Next base: position 9,016 of record JAPMNZ010924752.1, read on the forward strand.
CACTGATCCTCCTGCACTGCACGTGGTGAGTCCACAGGAGCCTTGATCTTTCAGCGGAGGCTTCAGCTGGACTTTTATGATGTGTATTGATTTTTTGATCCAGCACTTATTTTTACCAGGAGTATACCTACTAAGAAGACAAGATGAACTTCCCTAAACTAGCAAGGAGATGTAATGAACTTGAAGTTTTTCTGCTGCAGAGCTATCTTCAGAACCGGCTTGGTGACAGGTTGCTCATTACAAGACCACACAAACTCTGCCAATAACTAGTGGACACAAAAGATATAAGTTTATGATTTATGAAATACTGTAAAATGCCAATCATGCAAAAATAAGGATGCGCTTTCACATAAGGAATAGGAAAAAAACATCTGGAAAACTCACAAGGACAAAGAAAGAAAACATTTCTAAAATGGGCCATTTGAGACCACTGCAGGAAAAATAGACACATTATGGACTGGGCTGGGGCAAAGGTCAACAGCTCAAGGGCTGGATAAAGGAGGCCATCAAGAGCAGGGGAAGCGACACCATCAACTGGGACAACGGAACTTTCCTCCTGTCCCACACATGCGACACCCTCCTCCAGAGCGCACCGGGCAAGAGGGGCCGTGGTCTTTCAGACTGACCACGCCTACTCAGAAAGTAACATCAGCTGATAAATGACACATTACCAACCCGGTGATAGTTCTGAAGATGGTTCATAGCTCTGCAGCCCAAACACATGACCAAGGTAACAACAGTGATTAAAGAAATACCCTAAATTATATTTTTTGAGCTGAAATTTGAGGATTTGAAGGGTTATGCAGTTAGACTTTTGCCATGTTCAAACATAACTCTATCCACCACTTGTTCAGAGCCCCATATGCCTAATCTCCACTCACTTATAGGTTAGAATGGGCTTGTTGATGTGACTGATTTGCGGAATATGGGAATTTGACATCAGCCGTAAAACTTATCTGGCATGAGTTTTCAAGGTTACCATTGTGATCCAGTGAAGAGTATATGTTTACATAGTTGTAATGCAGATTTCTATTCCCCGATGTTTGGCACTACACAAAGGTTTATTCAGAAAGCGTTGGTCAAAGTGTTGCATTGCTAGCAGTCATCCCTGAAAGTGTTAGATCTGCTGGTGGAGCCGCTGAGAAGCCAAACAGCCCTTTTGGCCCCAAGACAGTGGGACTCCACATTTTATTGTTTCCACTTTTACAGTATTTATTGCATGCTTAATTTAGTTTCACACTTTGTCTATCGTCTCTCTCCATCTTCTCTCTTGGGTTATTCCACAAAGTGCTGGCGCGCTCTTGATGAGGGGCAAATACACGACGTTATGAAAAGCCCCCGACTTCTTAGGGCTTTCTTTCTAAACTGGGCCTTTTTTCTCCACCTGAAAGGTTCCTTCAGATTCAGTTTGAGGCATTGTGAATACTAATTTCTCTCTATTAAAAAGCCCTCATATCCCTGCCATGCTCTCATTTGAATGCTGGACTCAGGGGAGACCTCTTAATTCCTTTATAGTAGGATTCAAGACCCTTCACTTCAAAAAGTATAAATCATACTCCCAAATGATTGAGGGAGAGGCGGGGGCTGACGAGCAGGGCTTCTGATGTGTCCCGTCGGACCGCATGAGCTGAATCTTTCTCCCTGAGCTGCCCAAATCCAGTCTCCAGTGAGAAGGCTTCTCAGTCCTTGTGCTCCACTCAAGCTAATGTTGACTTATTTACAGAGTGGCACAGAATGCACACATGAGCAGTCAAAAGCCACCTCTCAAATCTATTTCATTTCTTTGCTTGCTGGATAAATCTCTGCTCAAGTGCATCTGACTTCTCCTGTGTGTTCCAACACCCTTGAGAGAAAAGTGTTTTCTCGCCGGAGCTCTTGTAAGCATTAATCTTGTAGGGCAGCCCGCCTGCAATGATACTGTATTTATAAAAGCTGTCATCTCCTGTTTAGCAGCAGTTGACGGCCGAGATCAGAGATTTGATGGTAAGTGATAAAGGCCATGCGCTGTTTATCTTTGTATCTGCGCACGGATAGGCCCTTTGCTCGGGCACATTTGAGGGTAATGCTCTGAGCCAGCGGCTATGTTAAAATGCAGAACTGCCTCCCCACCTGAGCCGACCGCCGCCGCTTTTATCTATCGACTTAGTTATTTCTAAGTGACACTCGCGCCAAGATATAAATCACACTCCGAGGCCACTCCCTTTGCAGTTTTCATTTTAATTGTGAGATCTCGGAGTCAGCAGTTAGTATATTGGTGTGAGTGGCCTATTGATTATTGATTTGGATGTATCGATTGTGTTCCCTGCAGACCCTAATCCTTTCTGATTCATTCAAATACCTCTATTAATCTTGAGATCCTGCTCACACCTGGAGCGCCATGTAGCCTAATGAAAACAGATGGATATTCTGTAACTCTGTCTCCAAACTGCTTTTTTCATTCACTATTTTTAATTGATATATTTGCTTTTGGAAGTGGCAGCCAAAATTATAATTGACCCTGTGTCACTGTGTTCCCTCAGCTCCTTTAGGGGCCGAATGATTTAGAAGCTGCAGAATCTGTGCTTACCACTTCCACATCAAGTGATTTGTCCTACAGTGCAGACAGTGTTGCAACGCACAGTTCAAGTAGTTTGAATAGCGTAAGCTCACAAAAGCCAGATAAAAACAAGGCTTTAGCGAGTTTATTTGAGTTCATAAACAAAGACACTCAAAGTGAATAACATAACAAGAAAAGAAACAGAAGGCATTAAAATAAATAATCACAGTACGTTACAAATAGTGAAGATAAAATCCTTTAGTTCTATTCACAGCTTAACAGAACTGTTTAACCTAGATGTGAACATTGTCAGAGAAGGAAACTGTCTCACTTTTTCAGGAAGACTTCCAGATATCAGGTTCATATGTTTATTGAAATGCTGCCCCGTCATGTTTAGTCCTGGGCCCCAGCAGGAGGCCAGTCGCTGTGGTCCTCAGAGTCCGAGTTGGTTCATATGGCATTAAGTATGAAAGGGATAATGTATAGAATGCAGGGCAAACGGAATGGTCATCAGGAGCCATTCCGCCAGCTTCTCTCGCAGAGACAGTAGTGTCGCTGAAAGCTTGTTGACAAAGTGGCCGGACTACTTGTGGAGTGATCTGACACACGTGAATTACAAGCACAAATGGCAATGCCATTGGCAGCGGCCATTATCACTTTGAGAGGTCCGTTATGAAGAAACAATGGCCGGTAGAATGTTTTGGAATTACATTCTATTTATCAATGGCGCGTTCTACTTCTACTGTGAAGAGCCGTATAATAATTGTAAAATAAAAGAGGGCACATTTTATTAACATTATTTACATCTAAGCAATATTTCTTGTAGTTGCTTGATTAAGTAGCAGCTCTTAAACTAAATCTTGTGTGATCTGCACTAAATCAAGTAAAACATGAAAGGTTATAAAAAGGGTTGTCAAAAGTGTAAACATTTTTCATTATAGCTGGATAACTTTCAGAGCCTGCGGACACAATACGTTTCCGGATGGTGGAGACTTTCAATTGAGTTTACAGCACTCGCTTCTCAGCAAGAAGGTCTTGGGTTTGAATCCCAATTGGGAACGGAACATGAAATAATCAAATAAACAATAAAACTTAAACTTCATTTGATTGGACTTGATACAATAAATATCATACACTTTAGATACCATACAAAACATAGAATACAGTTCAGTTAAAAAGAGAAATGCTTTTTCCCCTTATGAAACGTTCTGCTCCATTTTTTACATAAAATACACTATTGATGCATTTGTATTTAATAATAATTTAACTTCAATCAATTAAAGTAAACAAAATATTAAATCAAAAATATATGTAGTAAATTATATATAT
>JAPMNZ010924765.1:0-14386 GCA_029875035.1 Pomatoschistus microps
CCGTGTATGGAGTGAATGAATCATGACACATGTGAAGCGTCTTTGAGTGTCCAGAAAAGCGCTATATAAAACCGATGCATTATTATCATTGCTATCTAATGTATGTGAATATTATTGATCGGCCTTGTATCATTTTGTTCATAGGGAGAACATGGACCACCAGGGCCGATAGGAGCCCCAGGAGAAGACGGACAGAGAGTAAGTCAAATGTAGAATCTTTTCTTTCTTCAAAGCTGGATTTGCAGTAATATATTTGGGAGTTATTGGCCTCAGGCAGTGTCAGCTGAGACCAGGCCTTGAGAACTCTTTGTCACCTTTCTCTTCAATGAAACATTGCTCCTAAACTCTCTACATTTTCACTTTTACACCAAGATTGAGAGTTAATGTATGTCAACGATAAAGCAAAAAACTAAATATTTTCATTTGAATTGTTATTTTTCAAGCATTATTTTTTACTTTTATAGTATATCATGTTGCAATAATAATAATAATAATCACTAATAATAAAACTTGATTTGTGTACATTTATGTTGAAACATTTGCTTGTGATTTCTCAGGGTGAAGATGGAGAGATCGGGCCGAGGGGATTGGCTGGAGAGAGTGTAAGGCTGTTGTCCCTTCAGCAGATCCTGTTACATGTGTTTGTGTTGAGGGGGTCTCAGCAGGGGACATTCACTCTTGTCTCTCTGTGCAGGGTCCGAGGGGTTTGTTGGGGCCACGTGGAACTCCTGGACCTCCTGGAGCTCCTGTACGTTTCTCTTTCATCATGTTTTCATCTGATTTCACTTCCTGTTGAGGAAAATAAAGCGTTCTTGTCTTTCACAGGGTGTTGCTGGAGTCGACGGTCCTCATGGTCCAAAAGGAAACATGGTACAACATGAACCTTAATCAATGTTTTGAGATATGGATTCTTAATTATGGCAGATATCTTGGCAGGAAACAACATTCAATGCAAACTCAAATGTGTCAGAACAATGAATATAGTATTAGGGCACATTGTAGTTACATGTTGTAACTCTAAACTCCAATTACTCTAAATCTAACTAAATATAGAAATACATTTACGTTGGTTGTGCAAAGACAGAAACAGCAATCAAACAAAGAATATCCAAAACTCTTTTCTACATCAATATTAAACAGTGCAAAATCAAACACAACAGTTATTGCTTGGTTATTATTACTTGAACATGTATTTTCCTTTGCACACAGCAGTAGCCTTTTCTTCCAGTTACTAGTGTTTTACTTCACTTGTACAACTTCTACCATAAAAAACCAGCTTCATTGTTTAACTTTGACTGGAACTTTGATTTCTGTTGTGATTTTAACTACTAAACCTGTACATGCAACCTATTAGAATACCACAAGAGGTCAGTATATACTAGTATTTACAGATTGAATTGTTCATTGCTTCTCTATCATAATTGGCTGTATTTGTATTGTGTATGAGAACTTCTTCAACAGACAACATGGCATGTTCTCAGGTCATTAAAAAGTGACTTTTTTTTTTAGGGGCCTCAAGGTGAACCAGGCCCACCTGGACAGCAAGGAATTCCAGGAACGCAGGTGAAAAAATCAATACACACCCCACAGCACATGCAGTGTAGTGCAGCTTCATGTACTGAGACACAGAGGCCTTTGTTCCTGTTTGTATCTCCACCAGTCTCCTGAGAACTGCCCAGATCGACTTCCTGTCTTCATCATTGGAGGGATGCATTTGATAAATACATTACACTGTATAGTCTTTGAACATAGTTTCTTAGCACCTTCTCCTCGTTATCGAAAGTCATTTCCCCGTTGGTGGTCTAAAAATACCAGGAACACATTCTTCTTGGTTTATCTTGGGAATGGGGACCGATTTGGATCAGTCCATTTGAAAGAATCCCATTCATTTTGGTGGAATTTCTGCTGCCACACCAGTGAAAGCTCACATTACACATACACCTGAAGCCACACTGGTGAAGCATCTTTTACATACACTTTAGCTAACACACGTGTGTGCAGCTTCTTCTTTGTGGTCACTACTAAATGCTATTTGTGTATCTTTCTTGTAGGGTCTCCCTGGTCCTCAAGGCCCTATTGGACCACCTGGGGAAAAAGTAAGTTATTTAAAATTCTCAGTAATGTTACTATTTATTTATGTGAAAATTCATAAACTTTTGTAAAAAAAAGAATATTTTCCAAAAATTATGGAAAAACACTGGATGCCTCTATGTTGTCCCAATGCTAATAATGAAAAATAATCTATTTTGAGTGTTTTAATTACAGACTGTTTGGTTTTGAGTATTTCCTTGTTATGAGTGTGAAAGTGCAGATGCTGTGAGAACTCTGCTTGACCTTCACCTTTCCTTTTCCTTCCCAGGGGCCTGGGGGCAGATCGGGGCTGCCCGGTCTACCTGGAGCTGATGGTCCTCCTGTGAGTGCACTTCTGAACACTTACTTCTTACACACCATTTATGACAGGAAGTGTGTGAGGACGTGTTATAGCTGCACAGAGACACACACTAATTGGATGCAATCACTGATGCTTCAGGCTGATCTGACCTGCTAAAGTGGGAATATAATGATTAATTTGGAACTTGAGAACTACTAAAACATCAACTTTCCCTGGTTCGTAGTTTTTTTTTGGCCACAAAATTTGCCAACCTGCTACAAAATAATGTCACATAATAAATGGGCCTGGGTTATAGCATTATATTCACGTATGAATAGTTACAGCCAATGATCTAGTCGTATTGTTATGTGCTTGATTATGTGCTGAAGTGAAAGTCAGGCTCTACACTGATTAGACCTGCCCATGCTCACCCACTGCTTCCTGATTCGAGTAAAAAATCTATTCAAATCCTCGATCGAGAGAAGAAAACTCTTGCCTGCTTGAATATTCTTACTTAAACTTACTTTGCATGATAATATAGGTACAAAGGCCCAACAAATCTGGGTTGAATTGGAATCGATTTAATATTATCAATGAGCAACTAACTAAGACTTTAAATAGATCGATTATTTTTCTTTATTATTATGGATTCATGTGATGGAACTGTCCTCTATTATGAAAAATGACATAAGTGACCAGTTTGACCCTGTCTCTCTCAGTATTTTCCATGCAGTGCCAGAGTGTGTTGGGGTTTAAATCCAGACGTCGGTTTGGCCTGAGGCTCAGCTCATTGATTTACAGGCTCAACCCTTCAGACTAGAGCAGGTGTAGCGCTGCAGGAGACTCACACTGTGCTCACTGTGTATGTGACGTCACAAGTGTCCTATACTCTCACATGCTACTGGATTTTAGGGTATTTTAGGTAGTACAACACAATTGACAAGTTCCACCTCTATTGGATTAGGACTGTAACATAAAAGACTATGTTTTGTTCGTCTATCAGCTTTTTAGGCAACCTGTTGAGTATGTTTTTGTCCAGCTGCAGTCTTATGGCTCAGTCTTAGTCGTAGTATGGACAGGATATGCACTTACACTGCTTCTCCGTCTCTTACACACTATGAAACACATTTACTAGTTTCATATTGTAACATCTAATTGATTGTTTTGTTTGCCTGAAGGGCCATCCTGGAAAAGAGGGTCCACCTGGAGAGAAAGGAGGCCAGGTACAATGCAGTCCTGTATTGCTATCAGGAGTAATAAGTACAGTATTAAACATGTGCGCTTGTCTCTGCAGGGTCCCCTCGGTCCTCAGGGTCCTATTGGTTATCCTGGCCCTCGTGGCGTTAAGGTAGTGCCATTTGGGTGTGATCTCATTTTGCCGATGGCAAAAGTGCAATTTTTTTAATCACTTAATTTTTCGTCCAAAAGGGAGCTGATGGTGTTCGTGGTCTGAAGGGAGGAAAAGGAGAGAAGGTAGAAAACGATTTGTCAACCTGTTTTGCATTCTACTAACCCATCTCTCTCCGACCTCAACCTCGTCAAAGTGAATGGGGAATTTACACATAGAAATAACAGCTTTTCAAAATACGGTTTTCATTAAACACCAAGTCAACCAAACATATAAAATATCATAATATATTTGATAACTAGATTTCTATTTGTATTTGGAAACAATCAAAGAGTATCCTTGACATGCCACCGCCAAAAGTCCATTTACTTAATTGTATTTAAACTTACAACTCATTTATGTAATAACAGTGAGATATATCACGTCTTGAAAATGTGAATATTTTGAAAATGTTTCAAATTATATTAGAGGCTTGGTAATGACCCTTTGTAATAGGTCTATTAATATATGATATATTAATTTTGAACATATGAACTCACACACTTTGTGTGTCCAATATTCCTCAGTGTTCTTTCTCAGTGTATGACATTCCCCACTAAGGCATTACTCATGTTCTACGTAGATAAGGCTCAAAAAGTCCTGTAAAACATCCACTCTTACAGAGAGCGGGCTCACCTCATCACAGCTTTGGTCTTTGTCCTCTGCATGTCCTTCTGGAGATAAATTTGTAGATTTCAATATTGTGGACATTTCCAAAAACGACAACAACATCCGAAGCAAGTCTCCCTCTTTCCATCAAGAAAGTAATACATGCAGCATCTTTTAAAGTCAGATTTGCCAACTTACAGTGTCCCCATGTTATTATGATAGCACACAACTACGACAAACACATTGAATATTCATGAAGTTTATTCAAGATCAATAAAGTTTTGCTTCTGTCTATGAAACCTATTATGCAGCTGTTCTCAACATGGTGACAGATATTCAGGTTTTTTATTGAATAATTTATAGGGGGAGATTCTGAAGCAGGGAGCTTCAGGAGGAAGAGAGATTTTGTTAATAAAGTATGCAGGCCTGGGCAGGTGTATGTGCGCGGCTGTGCCTGGGTGGCTGCTGTGATGTGGGGTGAAAAGACACACTGCATTATGCATCAGATATTGACAGAAAAAATATAAAAATAATTTCACATGTGGGCAACAGATGAACTAAAGAAGTGTCTAGGAAGTTCTCTTTGACTTTCAGGATCTGTAGTGTCCTTCAGATTTACTGCTCATAATTTCTGCTTCTTTGGAGAGGTCATTGTGTTGCCTGGTTCCACGTAATGAAATTAACATAATATATCCGTATATCTGTTTAGATGTACGGCAATTATTCTGTTGAAGGCGTATTGCTTGAAAAATATTAAAAGTACCCTCTATATGATGATACGTAAAAAAACCTAAACTAATTGTGAAAGTAAAGTGATTCAAAGAAAGATTAGATAGTAAATCACTTCAAGTGTAGTTCCTCTGTACGTCCACTGTGGGGCAGCATGAAACTTGAAATGGATTGGAAATTCGACAGAGAAGATGCCAATTTAGCCCCTTAGCCTAAATATTTCTAATAACATATGCTTTTTACAAAATAGACTATGTTATGATCATTACATATCCCAAAAAAATATCAAATTTTGTTCATTTTTAGTTGACCCATTTTGTTTCAACAAGTTTAACAGTTTTTAACATATTTGCTTTTGTCAAGGGTGAAGATGGTTTCCCAGGTTTCAAAGGAGACATGGGAATCAAAGGAGACCGGGTAGGCACCAAGCATCACTGTCTCTGAGTCAAATTATTGTTTATATTATATTATTTATATGGTTTGTGTTTAGGGAGAGCTTGGTATGGCGGGTCAACGAGGAGAAGACGGTCCTGAGGGTCCCAAAGGCAGATCTGGACCCAACGGGGAGTCTGGTCCACTTGGCCCTGCTGGAGAGAAGGTAGCAGACACATACGTAACACTACAATCATAATTATTGATGTGTATGTGACTTTACTTGTATTTGTTGTTGCCTTCACATAGGGTAAACTAGGTGTCCCCGGTTTACCAGGGTATCCAGGAAGGCAAGGACCCAAGGTGAGAGAGTGACCACGTCATTGCATTGTAACAAATCTATACAGTATTTCTATTTAGTTTGGGGAGCACAGTAAAATTAATTTCGCTGCTACTACATAATATTGTTGGTAAAACAGGTAATTCATTTTGCAAAAATACATGATAGCTTTACCTGCATCAAGCATCCCTTTTCGAATTTTTTTTATAATAAACTCACTTCATACTCAAGAAGATTGATCCAGAACTTACGATAACAAATACTGACACTTTAAGAATAGTTGAAGGTCAGTAAACCATCAAGTCATTTCAAATTGTCAATTTAGTGTACATTCATTTCTGTTCAACTCCAGGTCCTGGAGCTCATGTAGAAATGTTGCTTCTTTAGCGCCTAAAGGGTTAACTGCTTTTTAGTGCCAAGATGAAAACAGCACAAGTACTTTGTATCTGTATTTTCCTCATCGTTTGAGGTAAACTTTGCATAGCAGAGCTCATTATTTGAATGTTTGGTCCTTTGTTTCAATGTCATGGACATTTTGTGGTTCAGCGAAGTGGAACAAAAGGACACTTGACTCCTGGTCTCATTGATGGTCGTCACAATGTGTGCGTCGTCAGCTGAGGTTAAACTCCTGCTTTATGACTTATAGTTTTTCTATCCTGAAGTGCTATATTATTTCAGCGGGAATGTTTAACTGAAACAATAATTTCATTTAATTGCAATTTCTTCTTTTTTTATCATATGGAATCAAAATTGGAATCGAGTCTATTTCATATTATTAAAATCAAGTTTTTTTTATAGACTAACATTTTGGTGGTGTGGTAACTACTATCCACTCTAATGTCTTTGTCTTGTCGTCATTATTCTCTGCATATCTGATGATAAGTCCCGAACAAGCTTTCAAGGGCTGTGTGAGAGCTGGTTTTTCGCAGCGCCAATTCTTGTCTACTTCAATCCAAATGTGCTATGTTTTTAAAGTAGCATTATCCAACATTAATGTGTAAAAAAACACCATTATCTTTGCTTACGGTTGTGTCTAGAGTGATTCAGCATACATTTTTGTGTAGGTCTCTTCATGTTACTCCAATTGCCCTATTGCCCTATGTGACCGTGCCCTATATAGACCACAGTGTTAGAGACCAATATGATAGAACATACATGGTCACTACAAGGTCAAATAATCCAAATATTTAACTTTTTATCACACAAAAAGTTTCATAATGCACCTGTAAGTCTTTTTCTCTTCTCTACACGGTTAAGTATTGCATTGACCTTTATTGCATTGCAGAGGACACAATTATCATTCTTCAAGTTGGGACTATGTGCGGATAGTGGAATCACATTACGACATCAGTTTTAAAACACTCTTCCAAGTGTGTTGCAATGACGTGAATTTTGCAATGGCTCAGATCGAGCATCGCTGGCCTTTGTGGCATCTTTGTTTCATCTTAACTATAATAAAGCAATAGAGACCATTCCCCAAATGTCTGCATTAAATGTGATTATTAAGTCTATTTTTTTTCCTTGGACAGTGCTCTGGATAAAAAGTATTTTTCATTCACGTTAGGTTGTCTCATTGTCCTTCACCATATCTCCTTTCCCTATTAACAGGGCTCCAGTGGATTCCCAGGCTTCCCAGGAGCCAACGGAGAGAAAGGCGCCAGGGTAAGACAAGCACCAATCTCGAATACACACTTTTTGTTTGGGTATGAAAATGACTGCATATCTCTTCACAAAGGAAAATTGATTCCTATTACAAAGGCATCTGTATGGTGACTTTGCACAAAACATAACAGCCGCAAGAAATCAATGTTTGGAGAGAACAAAAGATATGGCTACAATTGTGCTTTGAGCTTGTCTTCTATCTCCAGGGCTTGTAGAATGTTGCATTCATTCACGTCGCTCGGCTGATAAAAAAGCCCTAGCTTCAGTTTTCGTTCTGAATAAAACTTTAGTAACACTTTCCTTTATTACGCTTTTTATGCAGTCTGACAAACTTGGTGGAAAAACTATCTAATTGTGAATCTCTCTGACAAGCAATTTGTGTAAGGTTGTCCTGATACATGCTTTGTGAATTTACTAATTTTGATCATTTGATTAGTGATAATGATACATTTTGACAGAAAATATTATACTACAGATACATATTATAATCAATGATAATACTGAACCTTCTATACCCCTGGCACGATTATCACAGCTTTATCAGATAAGTTAAGCTGAGACAAGAAAACAGCGCAATTAAAGCCAGGGAACCCAACTCCCCCCCATAAATAATACCTTTTCTTTATCTCAGCAGAAAGAGTCTTGTTAAAGTAACAGTTAGTGATAAAATCAGCTCTGTGAGGCACTACATGACTCTTTGGGCTGTGAGCTGATTGGACATGTGTTTTTTGTAGGTTTAAAGTTACCCCAGCTTTAATATCAAAATGTGACATATTCATACAACCAACCACATATTAAACCGAAAACTAGAAAGTGCAGTTGAAGAGCACATTCTCCGACAACGCCCCATCACGTCCCAAACACTTCAGCTCAACCTGTAGCGTTTTTTGCTGAATTCTGCCGACTGATGGACGCACAGAGACAATCACGATACTCATTGGCGGGGGAATGTATCGAAACTCTGCACACTATTGCAAAGACAACATTTCAGACAGTGTTAATTGTTCCATCAGTCATTGAAGCTGTAGTCTGTACTGTGACCAGCTTACAATCAAATATACATCTTACTTCCCTTACTAAATAGACTTTCTAGTTAACACGAGTGAGTAGTTTAAAGTAGTAAAACATGAATTATTACCAACTTAGCTTAGTCATTGTAGTTTTTAACCGTATCAATTGAAAATGATCTTCTATAATAGACTGAAGATTAATTAGTTCCACAGTGACTTTGGGGTTTATTATCTCACTTATTCTGAGGCCATCTGCCAAATTCTTAATAGATTGTTTTCTCCCTAATATCTAATTCTGGACTGTTCTGACAGAAAGCCAGGAAGTCATTCAGCAGCTGTTGTAGAAATATTTAAAGTGCAGTTATTGGCAGGATTCCTGGGATGCTGGGTTAAGCCATTGAAGAGAGAGAAACAAAGGGACGTAGTAATCCCACCAAAGACTTGTTGAACAATGTTACATGGTGTTTACATGAAGATTGTGGTAATTAAAGCCCTCATTCTGTGAGACAGCAGAAAATCATTTTATTCAAGCATAGTTCTGTGTTTACTGACAGGGAATTGCGGGAAAACCAGGTCCAAGAGGCCAAAGGGGTCCAACGGTATGTACCTCTTTTACAATTCTATTTTGCTTTCAGGATTACTTTGCTTTTGATGTCTTACCTAATTTAATTTTTACCACTTTGCAGGGTCCACGTGGTGCCAGAGGCGCCAGGGGTCCGACAGGGAAACCAGGAGCTAAGGTATTGAAAATAACATAAAGTGAACATATAGAAGAGACAGCCCACCAATTCAATCCATGTTATTTATGTTATCACATTTTTCTATGTATACATGACTAAATATGTTGTAAAATACATTGTCCAACCGTCCCATCCATTGTTTCAACAGTAAAATGTAGCCCTTTGTTATATGCATGACTGTTGTATTACTAATGTATACATATACACATTTGTCATATGATGTACTCATACCAATAATTGTGAGTGACTATTCCTTTTCTAGTGCTGCTCATAGATGGGCAGAATAACTAATTATGCAATAATCTGTTTTACATAATATAACTGCAAAGGTGCAAAGGTGTGAAAGCAGACCTGATATTCTCCCCATTGTGTTATTAACTGATCCTGTCTATTTGCTTTGCAGGGCACAGCAGGCAACGATGGCCCCCCAGGTCCACCTGGAGAGAGGGTAAGTCCAAAACATTATTTCAAACTTTGAAGACTTTTACTGGATCTGAAAGCGGTGTCCTTAGCCTTCATGTTGTCTCCTCTTGCATTGCACTGTTGTGTATTCCCCATTCCCACTATAATGCTTTATTAGACTCACTCATGTACACTATAACAACATCATTTGGAGTTTGTTTGTTGTGGAATTGCCTGACAGGTGTAACCTTGAGCAGGCGTAAACATAATAAATAGGATGATTTCCCAAAGTAGACCAAATTGTCCGATCTAGATTCATAGGCGTGTGTGTAAAACAATAGGCCCGCGCTGCATGGCTAAACAAGTGGCATACTCACTAATCTCTCCAGCGGCTGCTCCGCACTCACAGCCTCCAGCGGAGCCTCCTTATTTCACTGTTTCCATTAATGTGAGTTAGAGCTTTGCTGGAGTTTCTGAGGGACTTTTTTGCCACATTCATAATAACGCTGCGTGTGTAATAAAGTGTGAAGTTTATTTTTCAAGCTTTTTTTGTCGCTTTTTACAATATGCTAGTGAAGCCTGAGTTTGTTTGTTCCATCTAATTTAAATGAATAGACTGTGTTTGGGTGTCACACTGCGCACAGAAAATAGTGCTGTGGCGTCCCAATCTTTGCTGTGGAAAATTTAGTTTACAATAGAACAGCCACAAAAGTGTGTGTACTAGTGTATGTTGCTACAACAGTAGTAATTGTTTTGCTGCTGATACTGGTTCAGTCATCTTAACTGTTATATGCGATGTCAAACAAACACAAAATGGCACTATACTGTAGGCTCCACGTGTCACAAGGTAAAGTTTATTGATGTATGTGTTTGCATTTCTGGAGCATTTACAGTGTACATCACTGTCCACTCTTCAGCACAGCCAGACCAATGGCTGGGCGATATGGCAAAAAAGTAAAATCTTGTTTTTTTCTCCTGCTTTGGACAGTTTCGATTTTAAATAGATTTTCATTCAAGTCACCGAAAACAGACTTTGCCCTTAAAAATATTTGTTGATCTTTCCGCTCAATATTCAAGTTTCAAAACTATTCTTAATTTGTTTCCCCCAATATATATTATAAGTCTGTTACAGACTGTGCTGATATTGCAAGTATTATTCCTGTGCTACTGGAACTCTCACAATATCCTTCATTCGATTTCCCGATTTTCACATTTTTTCACAAATTTTCGATTTTTTCAAAAGCCGATTAATTGCCTAATTTCGATTGATTGCCGCGCCCTAGCCAGACCCTAACCCTAACGCCTTGTTTGGCTCAGTTCACTGGAGCAGGTGTGAGTGTGAGCCTTAGAGCTCTCTGCTCATCGTGTTTCTGGTGTGAGTGTGGTCTTACAGTAGATTGTTGCAGTGCAGCCTCAAGTGTGGAGTGGTCTCCACAGATCTTAACAAAACAAATCCTCGCTCAATCACGGCGCCCTTATTAAAAGTGACCCTTCATGCAGCAAAGCGGACCGTGACTGACAGACGTGATTTCATTTTAATAACATTGCTTTGTGCGAGTTGTAAATGCAGACTGATCAAAGGGCTCTGTGCCTCCTCATTGTTCTTTTCTTAATGAAGCAGTGAAACGCAAAAGCTAATCAGAGCATTGGCCTATGACCCGTGGTGCTATTGTCATAAACAGATTGAAATCTCTTTTCGTAGACCTCGCTTTGATAACCTTGTAATTGACTTTGTTTTCTTTGTTCAATATGACTGCTATAAACTCCAGGCCATAAATGCTACTGTTTGGTGTTCATTTGGATAGATTGGTATAAGTTTTCTTGAGTGTCTTCATAAAAATGTTTTTACTCACTGTCCCACAATATGGCACTGAACATGTTTTACTATTTTATTGATAAAGAATCCACTTTGAAAACATTTTCCTGAATCTTGTGACTCTCGGCTACTTCTGTCCAGGCAGATAGATCAGGTCAATGCCGTAATATGAAGCAGTTCAGGAAAACAAATGATGAAACAAAAACTGTGCGGTGGATGCACTGAAAAAGTTGCATAGATACTTTCCTCATGAATGCTATCGATGCATGTCCGATTAAAGAATCTGATTGGATATATTATGTTCAAGATTTTCATGTAAAGGTAAAGGTAAAAGTGCCCATTATTTATCCCATAGGCCAATTCATTATCTGCATTTGCCCCATCCTGATGCCACTGAAGCTTACGTCAGGAGCAGTGGTCGCCGTAGTAACAGCGCCCGGGTACCCATCTCCAGATGTTGATGCTCGGCTTGATCAGGACTACCAGAGCTGGAGGATTTTACCTAGTGTGCATGTTTAATTTGTCCAATCATAAATCAGAATGAGGCTCACGTGCATCTCATATTTTGGTTAATAGAGTGAAATAAAGTGTGAAATAATGTGTCTAACTTTACCTTAAGCAGCAGCAATGTGTATGTGCCCATGAGCAACACCAAATTTGTCTAAATTCTAGTAATAAAATAAAAGCCCCGGCTACATACCATTATTGTAATGTCTGATAACCCAAATTCAATTATTCAATGCAGTTTCGTATAAAGAGGGACAAGTCAAACTCAGTTGCAATCCTACAGTATTATGACACATTTTTTTGCATTTTGTCCAACAAGATTCATGTTGGTGTCTGAACGTCTAGATTTTTGCATTTTATTTTCAAAAACTTGAATACTATAGATTACTGCTAATCATTATTTTCTGATTGTAGGGACCTCAAGGACCCCAGGGACCAGTCGGCTTTTCAGGACCAAAGGGACCCCCTGTAAGTGTACACCACTGTCCAGAGTCAGGTTAGCTGCACTCTGGAGCCGTGCACATTAGTCAGGTTTGCAAACACTATTAGTCAAGATTGATTGAATCTGAGGAGTTCATGGGGTGTGGTAAAGTGTGGAAAACTCCCTAATTCTGTTCAGAGGTCGTTAGTCTGGCAGTTATCGAAGCAACGGCTATTTTCTCCCTCCCAGCACTCGGCAGGAGACCATTTCAAACTATTGATTCAAGGTTGAATTCATAGCTGCCCGTTAGACCTTTATCAACAATGTTTTCACAAGTAGAAAAAATAAATATATCTTGTTGTTGCTTGGTTTATGGTCCACATACAGTAATAAAGTAATGGGATAATACGTCACAAACATCCATAGGATAATACGATCCAGACTTGGATCGATGATGAAGGAATGTGGTTGTTATTTTGTGTTTTTGCCAACAGGGACCACCAGGAAAGGACGGGCTGCCCGGACACCCTGGACAGAGAGGAGAAACTGTATGTTTATCTGTTCATTTTTCTGCAAGGACACATATTTATCTATTTAAAAATGTGTTGAAATATGTCGAGCTCTATAAATAATACAAATACTGTTTCAAATAAAACAGAAATGCATCAGATAGTGTCAAACATTTTATAACATTTAATATTTAAATAAAATATTTCATCACCCCTGTTTACTACACTACATTAAATGTTCAGTAAAGTATTCAGATTAGCTTAGCATTAGCATAGAGTCAAAACCACTCCCCCTCCCCTCTGCCCTCCACCAAACTCCAATATGAATGCTGTTTCTGTAATAACTCAGTCGGTCCGTGATATGTGACAGCATTACACTAAATTAGGGCTCAACAACTCAACGGCAAGTGCGATGGTTCATTCTTTCGGTCCGCTCCAAAATATTTATGTCTTTTTTTTAGGCTACAGGCATCTGGTCATGTTCATATTTGAAAACACATGATACCACAGTATTTTAATTGCGCCTGGATAAATCATTGACTCACAATGCATATATATATATATATATATATATATATATATATATATATAATGATTAAAAGTACTTTAAATGTATAGTGGCACCATTTGAGAACAGCCAATAAGATCGTAACTGGCCTTCTGCCACTATAACACATTTGATGCTTTAAATCACACTCCACTTTAAAACAACCCACTTTTATCAGCTGCATTATTGTCAACGATGGATTACAACCTGTGATAAAATATCCTGAGTGGGATGCCAAACAGGGCGACACAAATCGTAAACTATAAACGAGGAAGACAAAGCCGCTGGTGCTATCTCCATGTATCATCTTCACCCAGCACATGCTGAAGTCTGGATCTACATGAGTCAGGCCGTATCTCCCACTGAGGGATAACAGTCAGGGCCATCCATCCAGTCAGTTTGGCTTTTACAGCTGCTAAAACCAATGGGCGGAGGCTGCAGAGCTGAAATATGCACACTGCTCAAGGAGAACAATGTGGAAATATGAGCAGCTTTTCATTAAGTTAACTGACATGTGAAGAAAAAACATGTATTTATCATGGCACTGAATTGTGTGTGAGCTGTTGACTATGATGAGAAACAAAAAGCACTGAGCCATAGCATAATATTTCAGGATTATAACAGTTAAAGGTTTTTAAAATGGTAGGAAATAGTTTTGATTTCATAGTAGGAAATGAAATCACCTTGAAAATGCCATTTAAGTATATTAAACAACATTGTATCCATCGTTCCCCCATTCAAAGCAGACCTGGAGTTGTTTTTGGCCATGATATCATCAGGAACGTATGTCATAAATAAGTCACTTTTGTCTAAAATTCTCCTGTGTCAAACCTGTTATGATGAATCATCGCAATTTACATCAAGGACAAAGCTATTTTCAAAATACTGTTTCACTTCAAATATTGTTTTTAAGCTAAAATTACATTATTTATGAAAGAGGTGCTCAAAGGGGACAGGGCTGCTC
>JAPMNZ010924866.1:0-17611 GCA_029875035.1 Pomatoschistus microps
CTGATCTGTGTTGATGATTTCAATGGTTTTGTAAAGTCCTCTGAGACGACTTCTGTTGTGATTTCGGGCTATACAAGAATAAATTGAATATAGCGCAGGGCGGGTGGCTGCTGACGTAACATGCCACTGCAGACGAAACGAGCCACTGCCTGCGCCAATGTTGGCGCCAGATTCAAAATTCAAATATAGTAACACAGGTCGCCTCCAGATGGCGCCTCACAGACGGTTTTAGGCAGAAAATGGATCTTTCAACTAATTTGCACCAAAGTGACAAAATTATGACCAGGATATGTACACAACACTATTGGACACTAATTTATACCGTTTATCAACAAAAAAAAAGTGGGGGCGGGTCCCGGCCTAGTTTAGCAGCTGTAGACTTTTGTGAACCTGTAGCCACAGCTGCCCTTTCTGGACCGGTTTGGACACCTCTGCCTTAGAGGCATATGGATCAAACTGACATTAAAAACGCCACCTGGAGCATTTCAAAGCTTATGATAGGACACAGAAGGATAAGGAGGTTTGCTGATTTCTGATGCAACCCCTCACATGCACGTGTACCCTCTGCCCATGTTATTTTGTTTCAGAGGTGAAAGGGTGGGTACCACATGTGACCACTATTGAAACCTCCAAATGAGTGTCAAGGGCCAGAGAGCAGAGGAGAAAGGACTAAGCAAAGTGCATACAATTTTCATTGATGAAATTATCCAGCACTTCATTTCTTTTGGAGAGCAGTGATGAAAGGAGATGTGCTGCAGCATGTGCTGGAGCCTGGAGTGGTCTATAGCTGTTCAGTACGAGGAAAATACTGTGCACACAACAAAAGGCCGTGCAGAGCTGTGGGCATCTTCCATCTTAGTGGGGCAAGAGATAAACAGGCAGAATGAGGCTGAACATACACGAGTGTATCATTACAAGTCCATCTACACTCTTTATTGAGCCACTAATGGCTTTGGAGAGGAGTTTCCAAACCATCAACACTGCTGCTTCCATTGATACAGCCTGTCATTATGTAAACTAGACCCTAGTTTATATGATGTACTTCTATACTCCAGTCACTAGAGTACAAAATATGCTGTTCCCCATCCACCTCTCTCCCTCCTTTATTGCCTCAGTCTCGCTGACCTTCAGGTGAGGGATGCCAATGTTACATTGATCTCTTGTGGACTGCAAGCGATTTACACATCAAATGTGACAGCCTGTTTGAAGACCGTTTATAAAAGAGACTGTCAAGGTGACCCTCTATATCGATAGAAAATAATATTAAAGTGCCAGCTGTCACAGAGTATGCCAAGAGAGATAGGGGTATGGTCTTAGTGAAAGTGGGGGATTGTTTGCTTTTCCTTTCTGCAAAATGTCACTATTTCTTTCCCATGTCTTTATTTGACCACTTGGTTCCAATTCTTTTGCTATGCCCAGTGGATAGTGGTTTGCACCACGTGGAGAATGACCTTTTCAGCCATGTGTCACCTGCCCACGATGCTCAGGGTGCTCCTCACAGCAGAGCACGCCTGAATGTCAGTATATCATGCTCCACTGAAGCCAATAAGACACAGGAAGAAAGAACCTATAGTTAAGACATGTCTGTCTATCTATGTACAAAGAGGTATGCAGAGGCTTGTGTTAACAAATAGCTATGAAACTCAAATGGGAGAAGAATATGTGGTATTTATTTCAGGCCATATGTTCAACTACAGTCCAGTTTTTCTACGTCCAAAAAGATCAACTGATCTGCACGTCATTTAATATGCAATACAATAGACACAATCAAAACGATTCAGAAATCTTATATGTTGTATTTCCTTGTGTAAAATAATGGACAGTGTTACTTATTTTATTGCCAAAAAGGCAAGGCATTGTGTTGCATTGGCATACATTGTAATACGTTTACCAAGAGCCACAGATGATTAAAAGTAGAAGAAAACCGGCTGGTCTAAGACCGGCTGGTCAAGTTATCAAAATTCAGCTTGAAAATAAAATATATAGGATTTTTTTAAACATTGTGGTTGGTGTGACTCGAGGATAGCACAAAGATGGATGAAATTGAATATTGCAAACCATATTTGTTTAGCTGCTAAAATAGCTAACTACCAAGTGAAATCACCAAATGAACTAAAGGTCTCAGTTTACTTCTAAAGCCAAAACGCAGTGATCCAACTGAGGAAATGTCACATACTTGAGTGTTAATGACAAAAACAATACTTGTTTAGCTTTGCACATGAATCAGGAGCTGATGTGGACAAAAGTCTAGCACACGGCGGGAACACTCACCTGCGGATGGTCCAAATTCTGGTTCTGTCCATGGATCCATTAGGTTCTGTCCCCTTGCATCGCTGGCCTGCTTTCTCACGATCTGACTCCGTAAAAGAAGAGTACAGGAGGTCAGAAACTCCGCAGTCCCAGGCCTGTGTCAGTGTGTCGGTCCCAGTGGAGGCAGACGGTGCAGCGGTGGACTTCTGGCAGGTCTTCCCCGTGAGCCCGGTCGGACCTGGAACAAAGCCTTCAGACTGTGGACTGCGACTGAGTGAGACTGAAACATGCGCGTGGAGAGTAGTTTACGCGCGTGTGAATTAAATAAAGCTGCACGTGTATGTATTAATTGCGCGTGTGGACTTCTGGCGTGAATCTGGCGCCATAGGTGTCATGGCCCAGGGAGGGGGCGCCGTGCGAGGCACTAGAGGCAGTGTTCTGGTGCCGTATGGAGGGATCCACTGCGCTGTTCTTGGTTCGCTGTGTGCGGTGAGTGACCCGCGGCCCGGGTCTCATGGTCAAAGCGGCTCGTTGATCCCCTCGGGCCTCTGCTGGTTAAGTCGTTCTGCCTCTCCCGTCTCCCCCCTCACCCCTTACCCCTCAGCTGGTCTGTTGTCGAGCACGGACCAGGCTCGGACCCGGAAGGGCCTGGTCCCGTGCTTTGGAGTTGGAGTCCTGGAGCAGTCCTGGAGCAGACACTGTCCAGTTGTATGTAGTAAGTTGTACTTATTTTTATGGATTGTTAGACTTTTTAGAGTTGGTGCGCATGCGTGGTGCCTCGTGACCCCTGTTGCATACTTTGGCGGGCTATCCACTTTTAAGTAAGTAATCTTTATTCATATACCGCCTTTCACAGACCAGAGTCACAAAGCGGTTTACAATGGCTATTTTTTGGGCATTTGTCTCTCACTCCACACAGAGATGGGAGCGGGGTCGCCAGTTCAGGAGGCGCATTCCAGATTGTGCATGTTTTTAGTGGTAGGGGAAACCGGAGTACCCGGAGGAAACCTACGCAGACACGGGGAGAACATGCAAACTCCACTCAGAAAGGCCCTGGTCCGACCGGGATTTGAACCCAGGACCTTATTGCTGTGAGGCGAGAGTGCTATCCACTCAGCCAGTGATGCAGGTGCACCGAAAATAACATAGATCCATGAGGTGCACACCAACTCAGCTGACTACCAGCCATGGATCTATTATAATAACCAGCTGTGTTGGAGTCAGTTTGGGTGATCTCGCTCAAAAGGGTCCTTAAGCACGTGCGCTGACCATGGATCTATAATATCGGGCGCTGACATGCTTTCAAACTGGCTGCTAGCGCTTGGTGGCTACCGGATACAAAATTATCCAATAAATTCTTATGGCACCTAATTTCCTCTCAAAAATGGCCTAGTCCAAAAGCCGAGTCCGGGCCGGGTGCCGATGGAGGAGGCCGGGTTCAGCGGCCCCATCATCAGGCCAGGAAACAGACAATGGAACAGCGGATGAATAGCAAAGAATAGACTACAGCTGAAGTCATAATGATTACAGATAAAGTCGGAAGAGGGGATAGTGCTCAAGCTACAGTACTTCCCATCAGTGTCTTCTTATACAGCTTTACTGATAATCTGTGTTTTTAGAATTATGGTTGTATATCTTACCTGAGTCGTACCTATCTAACCATACCCTAAATTAAATATGACTGTTTTAAGCCTGTCCTTGAAGGTAGACACTGTCTGCTTCCTTGACGTGGATGGGGGGCTGATTCCACAATATAGAAGCTTGGTAGCTAAATACTCTGCCTCCGTCTGTGCTTAAAACGGCTATTAAAGAAAGCCTCATTGTCCTCACTGCTCCTTATGTAACTGCCATGTCCAAGTACCGGACAACGATAAGGAAAGGAATTCTCTTACGTTTTTGGACAGGGACTGAAGTAATCAGAAGGCAATGGTAGTTCCTCTGAAGTCAGCTCCTCAGGACAGCGTCATGGCTCAGCATTATGCACACACGCACATGCAATTTGCACTGCTCCAACTGGCCTCGTAACCACCTTTGTGCCATCTGCCAACCAACACATTTTACTCTCAAGTTGGATACGGCTGCTGGCACTAATATAGGAAGCTTAAAAATATGGGCTATATAGCATTTGACAGCAATTTTTCAGAATAAGTGGAGAGGACAGATGGTTAATTGATGTACGTGTCTCGTCTGTGCTGCTGAATCACACTTGATATTACATATCGCACCATGACAAAAAAGAAAAAAAACTTGAGTACATTTGTTTTGTATTTTTTATTTGTATTTTATTGTTTTTTTTGTAGGGGGAGAAATCATGATAATAATCACAGATCTTTTATATATTGTTTATGTTAAGGTTTTCATGTATTCGCTGCAACTTACTCATCAAATGTTTGACTGATATGAATAATTATCACATCCAGAGGTTTAACAAAATCTCCATCAATAAAGGAAAAAATTAAAGTTAGTGTAAAGTAAATGAAACCCCCAAAGAACCATGCACTTATTTCTTGGTGAATTGTCAGATCATTTGAATCCCTATTTTGGCAATATCCTTTTGATTTCCAATAGTGCTGTTTTTGTGGTTTTCTCATCGCAACATTTACTTGAATAAATACAAACAGTAAAAAGTATGTGAAAGGCATACAGATTGGCCATTACAACCAGTTTTTTAAAACACCAGACATATTTTTGTTTTTCAAATAAAAAATCAGCCCTCGAGCAAATCTTTGCTAACCACTTCCAATGATTGTAGATTGCATCTAGAAGAATCAATAAACCAATCTTTATTTTAGGATCACTTTTCCAA
This sequence comes from Pomatoschistus microps, assembly GCA_029875035.1. Taxonomy (NCBI): domain Eukaryota; kingdom Metazoa; phylum Chordata; class Actinopteri; order Gobiiformes; family Gobiidae; genus Pomatoschistus; species Pomatoschistus microps. Next base: position 5,057 of record JAPMNZ010924866.1, read on the forward strand.
TACCAATGATATAGTCCAATTTATCTTATTAACTTACGGTGTCACATTTTGTCTATTTCAAAATACATTTCTCATGTTATGTTATTCATATGTTATTATTATTTACAGTACAAGAAACACGTTGGCAAAATAAATTGTTGTCCTTTTGTCTTTGTATGTATGTGATGTTTCTGTTTTTTTGGTTTGTTACTCTAAAAAGTCTTTGTTTGACCGCAATCACTAGTATTGATAGTAATACGTACACATATCAAACTTTTACAATCGGCTCTTTACTTTGCAGAGGGAGGTCCTCGCTGTCATGGAAACAGTGCGGAGTGACCTTCAGACGCTGTGAGGACAACACTTGCCGTGGACTTTGTGAGTCATCAGCAACATTAGAATCCTCAAGCTCTCCCCCCTTCTCTCCCTTATATAATGATACGCAGTGATTTCAATGAAAATGCAAATGCAGGAAAGAGGTAGACAAGGAAACAACTCAATGGAAGGTATCTGTCCAATTAGATTAGCATTGATTCAAAAAACGTGCCTATACTTTATATGTCACACCTTTTTCAGGAAATAAATTGCAATATACTGTATATCATTCCAGAGCTAACCTTTAGTGATTCAACACAATTCAATTCAATTCATTTGTGTATAGCCTTTAATCACAACAGCCGTCGTCTCAGTGGACTTTTCCAAGTTTCACCAACAACACATCAGAGAATCAAGCAGTTTCTCACAGTAAAGGCTATAATAACAAACACTTAGTAATCATAGGTCCATAGGGAGCGGGATGACCACTGTCCAGTAATGTTAATAATTGTCGTTAAATGTCTGGGAATAACACTGTCCTTAGACCCAGTGAAAAACCCAGTGGGAAAAATGAGAGGAAGCTTGGAGGAGCACATGCTGTGACCTGAAGGGCTGTTGCTGATTATTACTATTGTTATCTTTTTAGAATGATTAATTTTATTTTTTGTTTTTGCTGCTGCTGGACACCTGAATTTCTCCTACGCGGATCAATAAAGTATCTATCTATCTAGACAGGGGGATCTGCTTCCATGGACAGGCTATAGATCCAGGACACAGGCTGGACAGAGGTCATTTGGTGATATTTTGTCGTACAGGAATTATTCAAAACAAAAACTTGCCAGCTGAAGAAAAGATGATGGGTGGGCAACCTTCCTTTGATTTGGTGACATTTTATCACATTAGTGTTTAACCCTTTAAAGATGCAGTCATGGATTTTTCCAGACACATTTTTTTTTTAATATTGTGGAAAAACGTCCCTAAACCCTAAAAGTAGTCAAGTTATCATGTGTTTTAGATAGTAATGGAATTGACCAGATGCCTATAGTCTCCAAAAATTAACACAAAATATTTTGGAGCGGACCGATAAAAATAAACCAATGGGATTCGTTTATACCCAACGAACCAATGGGATGCGTTTACCCCCTTCACCCTCTTCCTGTTTCTTACGAGTGTGCTCACCTGAGTTATCTGATTATTTTCTAAAACCTAAAATGACTGAACAGAAAATGCCAATTTCTTGTTGCCACCCTGTTGTGACAAAGAAATGGAAATGCTGGATGTTTGGTTTGGTGGAGAGGCGAGGGGAGAGGGGAGTGGTTTCGAGTTGGTGCTACGGCTAAGCTAACAAAATCGCTTAAGTGGCAGAATTGCTACATGGGCTACTCAAACCAGGACACCCTCAATTATACAGCAAAATGCCTCCTACAAGCATTTCCTGACATAAAAATAAAATATATATGTATTTAATATATTCTAAATTTTAAATACCCTGTAATCCTAACCCTAACGCTGTGAACACACAAGACTCAAACAATAACAACAAAGTATTAGTCTAAATATTAAACACACAATGACACAATGGGAACAATGCAAATTACATAACGCCGAAACACTCAGAGGAGATGACACGACCAGGCCGAGACCGCTCCCTGGTCAGCACACGAGCCAATACATGACCACATGGCAAAAATCTGTCCTCTATCCCTTCAAATTCACTTGAGATATCTGAACCAAAACCCTCTGGTGCCTTAAGGGTTAACACAGCACACAAGTCCGATGACCATGGACAGTTGAGCTGGAACACTACCCCCACAGGAGGTGGGTATCTCGCTCAATGTGACCTTTATTTGTCAGTGATAATGCTTGTTTATGAGACGTGGTGATCATTTTATTGTTGCTTTAAAGAATCGATTCCCACTGTCATATTTTCAGTAGCTATTAGACGGCAGCAGGTGGTAAATGCAGCAGCAGCAGTCGATACATTGGCATTTTGTTCTCAGCGTGACATTAGCATTCCCTTTCTGATGGAGAATCCTCGCACACGCACAGCATCACATCAGATGGCATGAGGTTTGGTGTAATTGAACAAACAGGCTTTTTTTCCTTCCTAAAGATTGATGGTGATACAGCACATATCCGGTATCCATAGCAACGATGAGCAGGAACACGGAGATCTTTGGGAACGGACGACTTTATTCCCAGCAGACACACGAGCAGAGTCAGCCAGGTCTGTCATTGTGCTTGTTCAATGCATGGGGGCTTTCTGTGTGTGTGTGTGTGTGTGTATGTCTGTGTGTGTGTCTGTGTTTGTACTCAGGGGAAGTACAGTTAGAAAAGCAAGAGTGAAACATTACAGCATAAGTAAATGGACAACTGGGAATATTAATGTGGAAATCAATACAATCCATTTCATGTATGTAGCGCATTTTGTGAAACAAGATTCCAAAGAAGAGAGAGACAAAATAACAGATTTAAACGTGTAAGTCTGCCACCTTACTGTATCCACAATACACAAACAAAATCACGATTATTTTGCCGTTTTCTAACATAATAACATAATTGTTGCAAAAAAATAATAAAATCACATACTGAATACTAAGAATCTCATCAAGTTTAGAGCTTGCATGTTTTGAAATGAATTATTGCTGATTAATTTAGCAATTCAGATTTTTTGCCTTATTTCTCTGACATATTTAAAACATGTTTAAACAATAATGGTTTTTCCCAAAAAAATGGCTGGGACATAAAACAACCACGTCCAAGTATTGCCGCAATTTCCAATTCCCAATCCTTTTTGGGAACAATGTAGTTGAATAATGTAATTATGGCAAATGCCAAGCCTTTGGACTGCCATTAGCTGATCTCCCCGTTTGTAAAGTGTGGTAGTATTTAGATGACATTTACATGGCGTTTTCGAAAAGGCCAGAGCTGTATGCGGTCGAGGGCTTGAGAAAAATGCCTTTGCAGTGTGTTGAGACTTGTTTTTTTCCGCCATTCCGCTTAGATTAATATGTGTTGGCTGTCTGTCAAAAGCAATGAAACGAGCACAGCTGACCTGAAACATCTGAAGAAATGTAAAGTAGGATTATGTAAAGAGAAACTGGTAAAAACAAACTGCGAATACATTTTACAACATTTCTTTAGAATATTATTTAAATGTTCTTGATTCCACCAGACCAATACATTTTTATTTATCTTAAGTATTAAATGTGAGGCACTTTCACTGACGCCAAGTGAAAAATGACAACCATGAGCGTCTTGAGGCCCTGATGCTGTTGGTCAGGAGCTCAGTGAGAATAATGTGCCTTTAATGTGTCAAGAGGAAATGCAGGGAGAACATTCAAACTCCACACAAATAATTAAAATAAGATACAACTTTATTGATCTCACAATGGAGCAATTTACATGTTACATTAGGCCTCAATAAGATCACTCAGGGTGTGAAAAAAGACAGGAAATGTGGCAACAGTTAAGAAGATATAAGGCATTATAGCCAAAGGATCACATTTCCACGGAAACAAGCCAGGTGTGTGGGGATGCAAGATCCGTCCATGAGAACCTAAACATACACTTGGTTCTGGTCTAGCCGTAGAAACAAACTCTTTTAAGTGCAAAACGTTGATTATGATGATGATGAATCCAATCAGCATTATCAATCACAGAATCAACCAGGTTAATTAAAATACAATACAATAAATGCATGCAGATATTGTGTTATACAGAAAAATAACAACGAAAGACCATCCCCTATAGTTTGAAGCCAAATAAAGGGGTGATTCAAAAGCTGTAGTGAATCAGTGACAGCTCATTCCACAAATTTGGACCCAAAGCCGAACTAGTAGTGTCCTATAAGTTTTCTCTTGGACCGAGGGACAAGCAAATCCTGGTCTACAGATCTGAAAGAGGACCACAACTGGTCAGACAGATATTGGCCATTGAGGCATTTACAAAACAATGACAAAACAACATTTTTAGAGTAAACTCTGTTGAACAGGGGAAAAAAAGAATCTCAAGCCAGTTTGGTGTGGGGCGAGTGGGAGTGACTGATGACATATGCAGGACATTTCAATATTCCAGTCTTGTGACCAAAGCATGGATCAAAATCTCAGAGAGGTGACAGAATTTTGGCTCAGACGAAAGAAAATTGCCTTCAATTGTATATCATGTTTAAAATATTAGTGCTTTTCTCAATTAGGTATCAGAAAGTCATGAAAAGGCAACATTTTATAAATATTTTTTGTTTTTGAAACACACATTTCAGTTGAATCAATCGCTAAATACAATATACATTTGAAAAGAACATGTTGTGATCTGAGGTCATGTCCCTTATGCCTCATATGGTTTGGGTTCTGTGAAACTGGTGTGTTCTGACCTGCGCTCAGCACCTGTGGGGATGAGCGCCTCCTTCAGCTGCAGCCCTGAGGCTCAGCAGGTAAACAGTGTATGAAACCAATAGATAATTCAATAACGCCATTTTTTTCCAAGATAAGAAACGGGCACTGTGGTGCAAAACAACTAAACAATAACCCTTCATGAATCAGAAATTATAAACTTTATACGATGCCCAACCTCTGCACCAAACTGATACCAATTGTGATCCATTTTTATTATTTTATTGATAAAACATTTTCACCTAAACAAACAATGCAGATGAGGGTTGGCACACGAAACAGCCCTTTAATTCTGCCTACTCCTTTTCAGTTATAATTTCCTCTTTATACAACTGTCTCCCAAGAGTCCACATTGACTCTTGCATTGGTCAAATATAAATGACATGCATACATGATGAAAAATAATTGTATACATTGGCCATAACTCTTGTGAGACAGCAGATGAACACGTACAGTAGTCGCTCTTCAGTCATTGAGTGTAGAACATCAGCGTCTTTGTCCCAAACATGACACGAAGGCCTAATTGCCTGCATAATACTTAAGAGCTGTTATGACACAGGACATTAACCTAACTTGCTGCAAGTCTTAGTAATTTGACGAGCAATTGGTAATGACAGTGAAGTTTTTATACAAGATCAGAAAAACAATTTATTTCGAGTAAGGTAAAATTTCCTACTGTATCTGACTTGATACTTCAAGTATAACAATTAGTTTTTAGAAAAGTGCCGTAAAAATAAAATGTATTAATGTAATATCCCACAACTTCCATAAGCATGCTAATGGATAAGAGAAAACCATATCAACTTACAGCATCAGCTGTAAAAGATCCATTATTAGAAAATGCATCGGCATTATTTCTGATGTGGCTCTATAGTGCAGTCCCTCTGAGGTCTGCCATTAGGTGAGGAGATTTGTGTATTTAGGGGCCGTAATGGAGGATGTTGGAGGCTTTGTCTCAGGATGATGGCTCCTACAGCCCCATGCAGGGCAGTGATTGGCATTTGAATCATCATCTGTGCGTGTGTATGGAAAAAGTGTGAGGAGCTCAGACCTCAGTCGTATCACATTACCGGCTCAGTGGCATGGTATCATCACATCAAATTAGTCTTAATGAACACAGCGAGTCGGCAGAGGAGAGAGATAATCAAACTTTTATTAAATGACTTAATCTCCTGTACATGCATAATGCAATGGGGAGAGAGATTTGAGTGTGTCAGCCAGAGGACGGCCTTCATCCTTCCCAAGTCCCATTGCTATCGCAAGTGGAATTTACGGCAAACCAGGATTGTCTCAACAGTGCAGTACGTCACAATAGAAAAAACAATTAAAAAATATCAATAGCAAAATTCTTTCCCTTGAGTAAACATTTTAATTAGCATTCCTTCAGATAAAATTGTTATATTATATAAACAAAATGTTTGCCTCTTTTACAAGATGAAAACCAACCTTACAATGGTTTACCATAAAACAGACCAGGAATATATACTGCTTTCAAAAACAGTTTGTGGTTTAGTCCCCATAGTCTGTAAACACACTGAAGCACAGGAAAACAGAACATGGGGTAGTTTTAACAACCATATGTTTGTGTGAATGATTTCACCATTTTCACCATAAACAAGTCTGGGACACACCTTGTGCAATGAATCAAATGATTTACACAAATTGAGATTTAGTTGAAATATGCTTGGAGTAGAAAAAAATGTGTGCAGTATACATGTTTGTACATTTGCATTGATGAGCTGTAATTAAAATGCACAATCCACAACCCTTAGTGGAGGGTCCACACTTGCCTTTGCTTTAAGTAAAACTTCCTCAGTATGGTTTCAACTTTGCTATTCAATTGAACATTAAGCGAGATAAATCACTAGGCGAGGTTGCAGCTCATATCTGTGGAGACACCCTCCTCCCTCTAAAAACACCACATTAAATATTTTACATGGTTAATAGCACTGAGGAACATCAAAGCAAAGCAGCAATGAATCCATGGCAACAAGGTGGTCCCAATGTGAAATGCACCTTTAACTCAATGATTGACATTTGTGTCTGATAAGTCATAGTTTTCTATATCAAGTACATCATAAACACCTTCAAAGTGTTTTGAAAACTTCCCACAAACGTAGAACATACGTGGAAGAGGAATCTCCATGAGGGCACTTTCATTAGAAGAAAGCTACTGCCATCTTCTTTATATTGCTGACTCTGCATAGCTCACTAACTGGGCAAATTTACTCTTGGAGGCGGGAGGTTGTGCTCAAGGCTTCTACCTGGTCAGCTGACCGACCACTTTGAGCAGCGTCTTGTTCTCTTGTTTGAGTTGATCATTCTCATCTTCAATGTCGTCAAGATCCTACAAAAGAGTGAAAGTGAATGATCAGACTTTAGTATTTAAAACACTTTGGAAGGAGAGGGAATTCAAACGTTGATTGATTTTTTTGCTTCCCCATTTCTGTTTTTTTTTAATATATATATATTTTTCAAATGACATAGGTAGGCATTGTGTTCAGAAGCAACAGCCAGCTGTGATTCTTTTTCTTCAAAGTGGCTGAAGTGGCTGAAAGTGGTTCAGTGGCTGGGTTTAATCCATTCCTTTCTGTGCTAAATAATCGTAGTCAAACAGGCTTCTACCTTTGTGAGACTGGATCAGACCTTATCTCACACTTTCAGACCTTGCAGAAGATTCCCTGAGAGACGTTTGTGATGGCTATCAACATGTTACTGTCTTCTCAAAAAGCCAGCTTCCTGCGCATGTGATGCTATCAATAAGATATCTTCTGCAGTATTGCACTTTCAGCTCATATTAGCCCAACAGACCAGAGTGCAGCCACAGAGGGCTGGTTCAGTGGACTGAGCACATGGCTTGAAGTCGCTCTCAAAGAAAAACTAAATCAGTAAATTATGTTATTGTGAATAGAGAAGGCTCTGAGTTTTTACACGTTTTAGATTTGTGGCACCACCTGCAGGTGAAAGCCAGATCCCGTCAGACTAAGCAGGGCAGGGCCTGGTGAGTACTATGATGGGGGACCTCTGAGAATGTAAAGTACCTAACAGTCATTTTATCCTTTGGCAAGACACTTCACCGATATTGCCCAGTGTGAGTCTGGTGTGAATGAATGATTGGTGGTGGTCGGAGGGGCAGATGTCACTTACTGGTTGCTTCCCTTCCGTCAGTCTGCCACAAGACAGATGTGGCCACAGTAATAGGTAATTACCACTATCTATGCAGCGAAAGAGTCTCAGTATTAATTAACAATAATTAACATTAATACCGATTAACATTATCTATTGTATTATCTATAATAATAATAATAATAGAAACTTAAATGACAGTCTAAAGTTTATTTACATTTTTTGTTATTTTTGACACAAGAAAATGTATTATTTTGAAATATAGATTGATCAGCCTGAGCCATAACAAAGGTTGGAAAAATAACATGTGTCACGCTGTGAAAATATTGACATCGAATCAGTGATTACAGGAAAGATTGCAAGAAAATTTCCCACTGTTACGTGAAAAAGCAGGGGGCAATTTTAGAGCCACAAATCATCTAGGAATGAGAACAGAAAACTAAAACTGAAACCAGCTACACTTACTCTGTTCAATAGGTCGATTTCTTCTCTTAGTTTGCCGATGAGGTCGTCCTTTTCTTGATGTGCCTTAAGCAACAGAGCATTTTCTTGCCTTTCTCTGTCCAAGTCCTAAAAACAGACAACATTTAGACATGCGTATAATGTGATTTTGATCCTGCTGCAGAGATTGAGATTCAAATTCAAAGTTTGATCCTCGCCTCCTTGCCTTACATGATGAGACTCAGCAGGAGTGTATTTCCATAGAAACCAATTGAGCAGGTAACCAAATCCTCTTTGGAGAAATACATGATGCCATAAATCTACTTACAATTGAGAATCTATTCTTACTCCAGCAGGATGTGCATTGTATTTATACTCACTTACCAACTTCCTTTTTACATAAAAGCATATTGTATATATATACTGACACAACATTTAAATAAACTCAACATAATCCTCATGCCTTCCCACCTAATTAAAAAGTCAATTTATTACAGTAGCTGACTTAGATGTGATGCTGCATCTTTAGTGGCTGGGCTGAGTGTGTAAGTGTGGGAGGGACGTAACAGTCTGAAAGGTCATCTCCTGTGACTAAAATCTGGCCCAAGGAAAGAAAGTGGAGCATTAACCTGTTAAATCTCGACTAATCTGGCCAATCCTCCTGGTGTCTTTGAAACATAGGTCAGTAAACCTCTATTTAAAGAGCATTACTTTGTCCTAAATGCTCAAGTGAAGCACAATACCTTTAACAAAAGCCATATTTTCCATTCAAAAAGCCAAAACAAAAGCCCTCTCTCCCAATTAATCTATAATTCAGTGTAATTATTTTACACTGCAACAGCATGTGTGTGAAATGCAAAGCTCCAAGTATAAATTCACAACATTTGGTCCATATTATAATCTGTTTAAGCATAAACCAGTGCGATGTGTCATATGAAGTATAAAAGTCTCAACAAAGTAATGTGAATGAGTAGTATTGTCACACTATTATGCCATGTTATATTTACTAAAATAGTGCAAATGTGATTTCCCCTTTCCTACCAATAGATGGAAGCATTTTCCCACTTGTTACCCTTCCTTTATTCATTATTCATGTTTATCCACATAGAAATTATGTCATTCTGCAATATGAAAGTCAGTCAGTTCTCTTCAAGATGCACAAAAGGATTGTCTTGAAACTTAATTTGACAATGTATTTTGGATTAAATCAAAGCTACTGGTTTCATCCACATGCCTTACGTACCCTCTCCAGCTCCTCCAGCCGTTTCTCCAGACTGGCTATGACACACATTTCGTCGCTGATGTGAACGTTTTGTCTTTTGTTTCCATTGGTCTCTTCCACAGCAGCTGGCCCTGCAGAGCTGTACAAACATAGCACAGAATTGTCCAATAAACACACTGTTTTCCCTCATGTCCATAAGTTCTTTGAGCATTGCGTTTGAAGGTGTGAGCCACCGACACGTTATTAACTTCAATGGGCTGACGCATGCACCAACAAAAGAACAGGTGGGACTATTCTTCTTTCAATTAAACACACATAATAATACCCTTTGCCTCCTTTTCATCTCTTTTTTGATAAAGAAATGCAATTGTCAGACAAGGTTAAAATTAGGGTATACTTAAGTTGCATTTGACCCATTCTGCAATGGTAGTATAGGACACCCATCTACAGATGATGCATGATTTTGTGGAAAACCAGGAGTGCCCGGAGGAAACCCACCCACATGACAAGAAAGATGCAAACTCCACTCAGAAAGGCCCGGGTTGACACAGGATCAACTCACAACCTTCTTCCTGTGAGGCCTGAGTGCTGCACAGTGATTGTTTTTACTGTAAAATATAGTACCATTTTCTTATCCCTGTCACCACAATAAATAAGATTATCTCCCGACATAGAAATGACCCCACATGTTGGGCCCTGTCAAGTCAAGGCGGAGGACTGGCGATTGAGATGACAGATTTGCCAAACATTCAGCAACATGACTACTGTGACCTTGGCATTTCCTAGAATTAGGATGGGGCAATAAACCCAAATTATTGGAGTCGTCAGGGTTTTAACACAATTTTGTGAAAAATTATGTGACAAGTTCCGCCTCCACTTCTTCAGGCCTCTATAGTTTAATAAAGTTAAACCACAAAACAAGTGCACACAACATGGCAGCCCACAAGGAAGAGTTTCCACCAAATAATATTATAATATATACAATAATATTTGTTGATAAATTTGGGAGGCTAATGTAAAATCTATTTGAAACTTGAATATATAATACTGTTTTTATTACAAATCTAAAAGGGGGCAATATCCTGGGCAAAATCACCCAGCACTAACTGAAATAGTAGCAACTTTCACTCATTCTTTGTAAGAAGAAAACAATAGCCTGATGATCACTTTCAATCACGAGGGAGTCCTTGAAATGGTCCCACTGTGTCAGCCCAGTCGAGAGAACGGATGGTTCATTCGTCTTCCTTATTGAGAATCTTTTACTCTCTTCTCCATTGATTTACAGGAGCAACTTTATAATGATTCCACAGTGTAATCACGTGGATCATTTCTAAATGGCAACATTTTCAACATTAAAAAAATAACTTCCTATATACAGTGAAAATAAGGCTAATCAGTGCGTTCATTATGCAAGACACTTTCCTGCTCATTATTGGACACAGACACAGACCAGTTCACAGCAGGTGCTGCTGCAGACTCTAAACATCCATGGCCTCCATACTAAATATCACAGCGCGGCCCATTAGCATCCAGCAGGGAGCGGTCTGAGGGGGAGAGAGGCTGAGCCAATCAAGAACCCATGGGAGCCTCAGTGGGAGGCCAGCAGAAAGCCCACACAGGAGAGCCAAGGACGGCAGCCACCACATGTTACACCAAATCAAGTGTCACAGATGCGGCAGTCAAATTTAAGTACAGGAACCGCATAGGTTCAGATTAGTATCTAAACAGGACCACAAATTACAATTTATAATGTGCTACTTAGATATACAACTGAATACCCCATCGGACCATGTCCTCCAGTCTATGTGTAGTAATATTTGTATTTTTTAGTAAGTTAAATCATGTAGTTTTGGTCCTGATAAGATTTAAATGAGTGCTGTGTCATGTACCTGGTGCTGCCTGTAAGCTCTCAATGTGAATGCTGGTCTTGGATCAGTTGTGGTTTTGCTGTAAAAGCTGCAACATCACTATTTCTGAGGTGACTCTCTTTTCACCCTTTCTTTTGCCTTTTTGTACCACTTTCTGCCCTCTGCAGCTCATGTAAAGTGTATGGACTGTCATGAGAGATCTTATGCCCACTGTTGAAATGCTACACGTAACTAAGGAACTGAGTGAATTAACTAAAATAATTATGACTTTATACAGTATAATTAATTTTATTAACACTAAAAACTTGCCTCTGCATTTCATTATAATAATTGACTATTTTGAGTGCACCACCCAATTGTATGTATTCTTCCGCACAGGATATGACAAAATAAAATACAATTTAAAAACATTGTATTGTTTGGTCAATGTTAAGCATTTCCATGTCATATAGACATCCTAAGTCCAAGTGATGTTGGTCTAAAAGATTGTCCGTGTGCTGGTCCACCTGGCGGGCTGACCAGGGCAATCCATGGAGCACCAGAGTGTGTCCAGGCCATCTGATGTCTACCCATACAAGGATTGTTGGTTTCAGAGACAATAATTTGACTCAAAAACAAACAAGCCACAGAAGTTGCTTGACACAAAGACATTGGTAACAATAGCAAAGCCTCAAGCCATTATCTTACATTAACAAAGCAGCACAAAACACATAGAACAGACTTTCATCAAGTCCAAGCAAGAAACCTTTCTAGTTTTAAAAGACGTGTGAATAGAATTTTTTTATATCATAATAATGTAGCAAATAGTTGATAGTGGTCACCCTTCTTCACAGTAAGGCAGATTTATTATCATTTACCTTTTGTGGTGCCCATTCCCAGCTCTTGGGGTATCCTGAAAACATAACAAAATGTTGTCTTAGAAAACATTGATTATCAAAGCTTGCGCGCATTGGGGTAATTGGTCTGACAGGTTCTGGCTTTCACATGCGGTTGGCGCCATGAATAGAGAAGGTGTTTTGCAATTCTATAAATGAATATGCCACCTTTCATTCCTAAGGTCTAATTAGAAAGGCTTGACTAATCACTATTTATCAAAAGGATAATGCATATTGCGTGCCCAGTCAATGTAACCTGGCAAGAGCCAGATTGATGATTGTGTAGAACTCTATGCGTTCTCCACAATATCAATCTGGGATTTCTCCCGGAGAATCCT